>JAKRZM010001263.1:526365-600749 GCA_036379175.1 Heliconius cydno galanthus
ATATTCATCCTTATGAAAATAAATATAATAGTCACTTTTAGCATTTCATCTAGATTGAAATTATATTTCTATAGAAATTATATTCTTATATTTCAAGCAGGCGTAGCCGCGTCCGGGTCCGCTAGTTATAAGTATAGTACATGTCATGTTGAAAATATTATTGAATGAAAAGGAGATAATCTCACTGACTAAACTCTCTGAAGAGAGACCGTCGTGGTGCAGCAGCACAGCATGTCTGTAAACGTTACTGTTGAGGATTCGATTTCCATCGGAGCAATGATCAAATTGGGCAGTGTGTGGGTAACAAAGTGTCCTAATAGTAGATCACTTTATCCTGCCCTGATATGTGCTGGATTGGTGTGAAGTAAAAAAGTATTTCATTGTTTAAAAAAAGCATTTCAATGGAAAAAGGAGCGAAATAGTAATATCAAACTTCAGAAATAACCTTTGGAAAGGCTTTTCCAGTTCTTCAAATACTGTAAAATCCATTCGACATTGATGCGAATACCTCTAGCCATCCCACTATTAATATTCATTTTACACAAAGCAATAAGTTAGAAAGGCACAGACTAAATTCAATTAGATATATATGTAGGTATAAATGTATAATGAAAGTTGACAAAACTAAAACTTTAACAAAGTTCCAAAAAGCCATTAAATGTTGTTTCATAATCTTTTAGCCTAAATATATAACGTAGGTACAATTATACGGCATGAAAACTGAAAAGTTAACCCTGCTAACCGCTAGTTAAAAGTTATAACAGACGGTGGTTCGCGAAATTTAATTTACATAACATTTTATTTGAGTAACGTACGCTTTACGTGACTTGTGAGGGTATTTTTTTTTTAAATATGTTTATAATAATTATTTTTCTAGTTTTTTTAGCTTCATATAGCAATGTAAATATACAGGTCCCGATCGTTAATCCTAATAAACTATTGGGCTTGTTTTTTTTTAATTTTATGCACTCAGGGTTTTTGTTTTTTTAAATTACTTATATATTTGTTTATTGTTTTTGTATAGCAAAACTTGCTTCTTATAGACAGAGTGCTGTTCACCCAAATATTTAATGCTTTTGCTTGAATGGAGAATCGAATTCACTATATTTACTGTTCTAATGTGCTGTTTGTTTTTGGCGTCTCGAACGTACCAGTTGAACACTAATAAGTTTGCTAACGTCACGTTGTCACGTTGTGTAGGGAGTGAGATACTATATTTTCTCTACATCTATTTTCCAAAAAAAATTTTTTTTTTGAGGATTTAAGTCGAAATTAAAGTGAACTTACCCATACTCAAATATAAACCCATAGCGGTGATAAGCAGCAGCAGACGTACGAACGGCATGTTGCGCACATCGCCGACGCATCCAGGCATTACCAGTCTCATTGTTTCTGAAACAAAATGGAAAATATTAATATAAATTCTTCAATTTTCCACATAGTATCCCTCATATACAGTGGGCAAAGGGAAGCTAGTGTCAAGACATTCCGTTTCCCTCGCACTGCACAATTTTACTATTCGTATTGAATTAGATGCGCTTTTTGTTCTTTCTGAGTTATATTGATTTTTAATTTATATTGACTTAAAAATAACACAATGTATCGGGAACCTCAAACTTTATTGAACGTTATTATTAAAATTTTAAACACACTTGGATAGACATTTTAACGTTTATAATCCGTTATACGTGACAATTTAAAATATTACAAATTCTTAAAGGAAAGTCGGTGGATAAACAAGATCAATTGCTTTACGTGCTTTTCCAAGCTCATTGTTTGCATATTAAGGCTTGGATTTTCATAATAAAATAACTACGTCCGGGCGAGGATTAAAAACTAGGAACCGGCGTTATAAGGTTTAATCTTATATGCTCACAATATTATAAAAGGTCATCGTGGTGCAGTGGAACAGTATCTTACTGAAAGCGAGATGGTTTTTGATTTAATCTCCAATATGAAGAATAAATCGCTTTCAATTCTTTGCTCTGGTAGATAGGATGCGGTGTTCTGTTACGCCAGAGAACGCCTACGCTAGTTAAAGAATAAAAATATTTCAAAGGAAAAGGATATTCTAAATCAAATTTGTGTGATAATTTATTTTATATTTTATATACATTGCTGTATATTCAAATTATTACAATATTTACTGCAGGCAAGCTTTTTGTAGTTAGGATAATAAAAAAAGGCTATTGTACAAATATTTTATATTTCAATACAATTTTCATTTCCAAAAAGTCAATTAAACAGTATATTTTTTAATTGTACAAAATGGACATACCGAGTCTCAGTACTGTCGGTACAGCTTCTGAATGAATGCGCCAACCAAATGTTGGTTCGATTATCGCTCGGGGAATGAGTTATATTGGAATTTCTCCATTCTGATAACAAATCGCGGCGTTGAGTTCCGCCACTTAATATACCCAATCTCGAAAATTGGGTGGATAATGGACAGTGGGGATCGAAGTGCCTTAAGTAGAGCTTCAGTGGGATACCTCGCGAAGCTATAAGAAAAAGAACATGCTGTATATCACCAGTACAGGGTACAGGTTAAATAAATTATACAGGACGGATTAACATAGTCCGCACGGATAACATTTTGTTGAAATTCAATTTATTTGAGAGCCGAGAGTAGAGGAGCAATTTGCCGGACGCTCACTCAATTATCCGCAAAGTTATTAAACGCAGCATCAACCAACAAGCTCCTTTAGAGTTCGAACCCTAAGTACCTGAGAAAGAGGATTTTTATCGAAATTTTATTTGGTAAACGCTGTCATGGCTCAATTGACTCGATTGACTGGACACAGTGGTTGTAGGTTCAATGAATGGATGTTTATATATTTACTAGTGGACGCGCGCAGTTTCGCTAGCTTATTTAGGGGTTGAATTCTAGAAGACCATGAAACATGAGTTCAATTAAATACTTTTAAGAGTCTGAATTTCAAATTTTATAAAAATAGGTGCCGATTAAAAAAAATCGATACAAACTTTCAACCCCTTATTTGCACCCTTAGCGGGAGAATTCTAGAAAACTATGAAACACGTATTCAATTAAATACTTTTAAAAATCTAAATTTCAAATTTTATATAAATCGGTGCCGATTAAATTTTTTTTCCATACAAACTTACAACCCCTATTTCACCCCTTTAGGGTTATAATTTTTTAAAATCCCTTCTTAGTGGATGTCCAGATTACGAAAGTAAACATCTGTCCAAATTTCATGTTTGTACCATCAGCGGTTACGGCTGTGCGTGCGTCTTACCTCAGTCAGTGAGGACAAGTCCTTTTATATATATTTTATTATAGCTTTACGCTGTATCCCGCATACCTATATCGGGTAGGTAGAGGAAACCTATTATTAAGTACGCCCCCTGGACCTGTCTCGTGTCTGCCCCGTCCCTCCTGTGTGGAACTATACGACTTTTAAAACGAAGTTATTAACTACTTCTACTTTAAAAATTGATTGATATACCTACGCAAATTGGAAATGGCAATCGTTTTCAATTTGAATATTGGAAATATGTTGCTAAAAACGAACGATAAAAAGATAAGTATCTTATATTTCTGCAGAAATTCAAATTAAAATGAATATGTGCTTGATACATTATACGGGTAAAATATTTTTCGGCCGTTCGTGGTACAGTTGCACAGCGTCTGACTGTAAGAGCGACGGTTATGGGTTCGACTTGCACAAAATTGTATGAATTATTTTTATTTCACCTCTCTGGTAAAAAGATTTGTTTTGTTACCAGCGCGGCGTTGAATTCCACTACTTCAACACGAAATATAACTACAAACAGAAACCATTTCGATCACGAGTGGGATATTCGCCATCTAGACCCATTGTAACATAAACCTATAGATATAATGAAAGAGCTACTATCTTCCATTACAGTATTACGATTTTCTGAGAAAAGTCCATTAGCTCTTAACATTGTACAAAATTCTATATACATACATGCTTTTTGTAAAACTCCCACATGTACAAATGGCTATGTCGGTTGTCCATAAGAATAATATATTAAAGAAAATATTATGATTTAGTGATGTATAGTATTACTTTAGGGCACGAAAATATTATATTACTTAAGTTGTGGATTCGATTTCCACTCGGAGAAATATATAATTTTCATTTAGGTACTCTCTGTAACAAGACAAGACGCGACGTTAAGTTCCACCACTCAAACCACAATGTCTCGATAATTGAGCTAAAATGAGGAATGGAATGAATTAGCGATAGATTTCTTACTAGCCTTGTGTCCTTTGTTTCCCACTGCCAAATTTGAATCTATCACTAATTTTTCTCAGGCATCTCTTAACTGTATAAACTATACCTACTTAATATTATAAAACAGAAGAGTTTGTTTGGTTGATATCGGAAATTATTGGCTAGGTATCAAAAAATGTTATTGAATTAAATAAGCCGTTTATCGAGACTGGTGACTGCTGTATTAAGTACATCTCGTTAATTGCTTATTAATTCATAGATCTAATTATAATAATAAATTATAATAATAAACAAAATATATAATAAATAATTCAAAGTTACTTTGGGCACTTACAAGGTGACATGTGACTATTTGACCATTTGGACAAGGTCGAAAGTTAAAGCTAGTAATAGATATAACACAAGTTTCAGAAATCATTTACTCTTCCAATTTTACGCGTCTCCTTCGTTTAAGGCAGCCACCGTGGGAGCCAGAGACCGTTCCATATTAAATTGTTCATTTCATTTCATTAAAATTAAATTTAAATTTAAATTAGCTTCACGCTGTACCCTGCCCACAGCATGGTAAGCAGGAAAACTAGTGTTAAAACACTCCGTTCCCCACTTTCCGCGGAATTCTGGAGGCATTGCGTGTTGAGTGGTCAGGTACTCAGGAACTCCACCAGAGCGAAGAAATGGAAATATAAATTTAAATAAATATTTTTCCTCAAATGGGAATTGAACCCACAACCAGTAAATTTTCGAAGTAAGCGAAACCTAACGCCACGCTATGAACCAGAAACCTTCTTAAGTACACGTGGTGAGATATAATGTTGAGGTTTAATTAACTTTCTTTTTTTATCTCATCTGATATTCCGAGCGATTTTCATTAGCCATAATGAGCTTTTATATGAGCTCGGTCGCTCTAGGCTTTTACTGGGTTTTAAATTGATTACTATTCTTGTAGACATGTAGTTAGGGCGGTATTTTTTTAATGGAATGCTGAATGGTGGCGAAGACATACAGTCTACGTATTGCAAGTTTATCAACGTACAAAAAATATAAAAGAATGTAATGTTTCGTGACAACGTACAAACAATATAAAAAGAATGTATAAGTGTAATTTTTATATTAAAAGAATACCAACGCCATTTTAAATTTCTAATCTTTCTTTTTAGGCTTTTGTACCTCACAAGGTATAAACCGAACCCTTATCACTTTGATTGGATCACTTTGTTGTCTGTCTGTCAAGACCATTCATCTCCCGTGGAGGTATCAAACTGAAATTTATATAAAATATCGAGGTGTACAGTCAGTCAAAACTTATCGAGAAGTTCCCGTGAACCTACAGTTATGAAATTTGGCACGAAGTGTGAACTTACATACAATACAATTAAACGAAAAATCCTATAAGTGGAAATTTATAGGTATTCTATAGAAAAATACCATTTCAAACTTTTTACAAGTATTTTAGTACGAAACATGTAGGTATGTTTTCTTGTACACACAGCACTGACGCAGGCAAAAGTAATCACTTTTACGGCTATTTCCAATTTCAATTGCATTGATTGGTCACGTGCGATTCAAGGGCGCTTTCCAATTAAAAATATTGACAAACGCCTACAAATTGTTTTATTGTATTACTAGCGACCCTCTTGCGGCTTCGCCCGCTTTAACTACTGGATTGTTCCTGTAATGTATGTTTGCAAAGCACTTAAGATAATGTGAAAATTAATGAAACCCTAATGCAACCCGCATTTTTGTAGTTTCAATAAGAATTTTCCAATTGTTTTACACAGCAAGGATTTTTTAGTAGGTACCGTAATTTTAAATCTGTGCTACTAATCTTTTCNATTTAGGGCGTTATTTTTTTAATAGAAGGCTGAATGGTGGCGAAGACAGATAGTCCACGTATTGCAAGTTTCGTGACAACGTACAAAAATGATAAAAAAAATGTATAAGTGTAATTTTTAGAATAAAAAAATACCAACACCATTCTAAAAGTCTAAACTTACTTTTTAGGTTTTTTTACCTCAAAAGGTAAAAACTGAACCCTTATCACTTTGGTTGGACTTTGTTGCCCGTCTGTCTGTCTGTCAAGACCATTCATCTCCCGTGGAAGTATCAAACTGAAATTTATATAAAATATCGAGGTGTACAGTCAGTCAAAACCTATCGGGTAGTTCCCGTGAACTGACAGTTATGAAATTTGGCACGAAGTGTGAACTTACATACAATACAATTAAACGAAAAATCCTATAGTGTGAAGTGGGAATTTAAAATACCTAATTTTATAGAAAAATACCATTTCAAACTTTTTACAAGTATTTTAGTACGAAACATGTATGTATGTTTTTTTATACACACAGTACTGACGCAGGCAAAAGTAATCACTTTTACGGCTATTTCCAATTTCAATTGCATTGATTGGTCACGTGCAATTCAAGGGCGCTTTCCAATTAAAAATATTGACAAACGCCTACAAATTGTTTTATTGTATTAGGTATATGGACGTCGTGAGAATTTTTTTAAAAAAATTTACGGTGTATTCCGCATATAGCAGGCTAAGCACAGGACGGAACGCACTGAAACTAGGTCCGCTCTCCACTCTCTGCTCTCAACTCTAAGATCAATCTTGAGAGCAATCTTAAGTCCACGTTTTCATTAAAATATATAATCTAATAAATGAAAAAGGCATCTCAAGATCGCTCCCAGAGTAGAGAGTGATTTATAAATACAGGCTCTAGTGTCATGTCATTCTGTTCTCCATTTTCCTCTATGTTTCGAGGCATTACGAGTTGGAAAAACAAACTCTTTAAGAATAGGCATAAATCAAAATAAAGCGTCCATAGATTAAGTCCAGTTAATAAGCAAATTAGCAACTAACTATTGTAGATAATGAAAGAATCGCGTGTTTGTTAATGTTAAAATCTTTTAATTACTTTGTTGTTTACAAAAGGGTTGTTTATTTTGATGTACATATGTATGTATTATTATTCGATAGGTTTTAGTTAAAGGCTTTGTTTTGAACGAAAACATTATTACTGGGTATTTACATTTAAAAAAAAAAAATTTCTCTCTATAAAAATTTTATCAATAAAAAGAAGTCGTAAAAATCGTATAAGAATTTCGACGTAGCAAGTTAAGATCGTATGGTTTAATTTGCGAAGAGACCATGAACCAAGTGTCACGGATTCTTGTCCCGCTAAGTTCAAATTTTATACTTTTATAAATTTTATTTATAGATATAATAATAGTTGACGAAAAATAAAATCCAAACACATTTCCCTAATTATTTTTCAATCATATTTTTAATCTCCTTAACTGTACCTACCATTATAATATAATATACGGGTGCGTACACGTGTAGGTTGTATTTTGTAAGACACTACGTTCCTTACGTGCGTTTTCAATAAACCACGCGAAACTCAACGCCGCACTTTGTTTTACCAAAGAGGAAATGAGAATAATCCATGTGAAGATGGAGAGATTGAATTTACAAGCATCATGTTTACAATCAGATGCGGTCTCACTGAACCACGACCCATACCCTTAAAAAAACACTCCCTTTTCGTTGAAATTGTAAACAACGATAAAAGAAAGCTATTTTTAACTTCAAACATTCTATTATAGAAGCTAATAATAATCTATACATAAGTAATTATAATAAAACTGAAAGTCTTCGTTGTTTGTATGCCCCCAGAATTAATAAAAGTGATAGAAGCAGTGATTGTCTGTGCGTTTGTGCACGCTAATCTCAGAAACTGCTTAACCGATTTAAATCCACTTTTTATTTTTGTATTTTGACGAACTTCTCTTAAACTGAAAACGTTATTAGAGCACGAAAGTGCTTGATATGAGAAAAAAAATATTTTTGCAGTCAAAGCAAGCGAAACCGCGAGCTGGTCGCTAGTTAAGAATATAATTATAACACTGTTTGATGTTTAAAATAGTTATAAAGTAATAAATGTGGGACTAACAAAGTTTCATGTCGGACTAAGCTCGGAGGCGGAACGTATAAGCGGATCTTATAATCTATTTATTCATGAAGCTTCAATGATAATCGACTTTTCTATAAATGTATTATAGTCCTATCTCAAATATCATTTGGATTTAAATAACGTTATTGCATATTTTATATGATAATAACCATTTTTTACCCGTCTTAGGCGAAGGCAAAAGGAGGATTATGATTTTGACCGGTATGTATGTTCAACTGTTCCTTCATAGCTGTTTTATTACTAAATGTATGCCATGTAGGTTTTCTAAATAACTAGCCAAACGCCAGCTTAATCTTAAAACATACATTTAGCCAGTAGTAATTTTAACATAGGTATATGAGTTTAACAATATTTATTTATGTTCTTATATTAAAACTAGCGACCCTCTTGCGGCTTCGCCCGTTTTAACTACTGGATTATTCATGTAATGTATGTTTGCAAAGCACTTAAGATAATGTGAAAATTAATTAAACCCTAATGCAACTTTGTAGTTTCAATAAGGATTTTCCAATTGTTTTACACAGCAAGAATTTTTTAGTAGTAATTTTAAATCTGTGCTACTAATCTTTTCAAGTACTTATTAAAATATATTTAAATGACTATTTTTAGATAGTTAAATGACTATTTTTAAACGGAAGAAATTATANCCGTCTTAGACGAAGGCAAAAGGAGGATTATGATTTTGACCGGTATGTATGTTCATCTGTTCCTCTATAGCCTCTAATTAAGTTAAAAAGTTGTATTACTAAATGTATGCCATGTAGGTTTTTTAAATAACTAGCCAGACAGTAGTAATTTCACATAGGTACATAAGTTTAACAATATTTTTTTTATGTTCTTACATTTTTATATATTTTATGACAATAAGAAAGACAATCGGTAAAACACTCCGCTCTGAAAGCAATACCTCATTTTGAAGCCTTACGAAATTTGAACCGATGACCACCGTCAAACATCAGCCAAACATTAATGCTGGTAATTCAGCATTCAGCACCTCATAACCGGATGTAGACACGTGCTCGGTGTTCCGGACTCCGGTATTCGGAAGTCTCCAACTACAGTCTACAAGTATGTAGGGCATCGATTGCCGCCGCACTGCAATCTCTATTCTAATATTGCTATTTGCGCCGCCATCATAAGTTCCGTAAGTTATATTATGCATACATATTTTTGTATGTATTATTTATTTATCTTCTGCATTTTATTTTACCATTTTACCATTGATTTTGAAAAGAGCAACCGTTGAGTTTCTTGCCGGCTCTTCTCAGCAGAACTGCCTTCCGAACCGGTGGTAGCTTTTTGTTCATATGTTCATTCGACGATTCAAAAGTGCTTATTATAAGTTTATTTGAATAAAGAATATTTTGAATTTGAATTTGAATTTACTGGGTGTAAGCCAGGAAACCAGGAATTCCTCAGTTTTAATGCGTCCTATAATCTCTTCCAAGTGACATACATTAATAGTATATATTATTTGATTTAGCAACTCTACCAGCTTGTCTCCCTTATAGTAGACAGCCTTGATTTTCGTCTGTCCGTCCGTCAAGACGATTTTTTTGAATATCTTATAAAGAGTTCTTTCTTTTTCTTTTGAGGTACGGAACCCTAAAACCATTACATACTTGTATTTATTCACTTCATACAAATTTCGTAGATATGTATGCCCGCACTCTTAAAAAATAACTTACCATTCTATTTATAATAATATAATTAGTACGAAACCTTCAATGGACGAGTCCTCATACATAATCATTCATACCCGCTTTTAATTCAGCTTCATCTGATCAGTGAAGTTTCGTAATATATTTAAAACAATAGTTTACATATTTTTCTACAAGTGGGTATCTTCCAATCATATTCCGATTTTCCATTTAAAAGTAAAAATGTAAAACTTCTTTAAATAACTAGGTACTTGTGCGCTTTCAACTAACAGAAAATCTTTGGCCCGACACTGAAGAGCTCTTAAATGCAGCGTCGAGCAAAGACAGCACTTTTCTTCACATTTATAAGTACCTACGTCATATATTTAGAAATAATGTAAAATATATAAAAATAATATTAAATATATAATGGCCGCCCTGAAGCAGGGGCGAGGACAAGGGTGTAACTGTAACGCGACGGTTATGGGTTCGATTCCCACTCGAGGGAATGAATTATTTCTTAATATTTTCATTCGTTCGCTCTGCCACCAAGGCAAAAGCCCAGCATTGTGTTCCGCGACGCAACACGCAATGCCTCTAGAATTCGGCAGAAAGTATCTTATCTTTTAATTACGTTAACTTCGAAGTTTGATTTTATCTGTGTACCTAGAGACTGCGTCGTCTAGAATATTTAACATCACTTTTTCCGTTTGATACCTCCACACGATCTTGAGATAACTAGTCTTAACAGACGGACAAACAAATAACAGAGTGAAGGATCACTCGCTCATAGGAATGAGTAAAGGTTTTCGTTCTGACGTACGGAACCCTCAAAAGTATTTAGTTGCCATCAGTATTAGCTTAGTTCATAGCCATCTATGGCAGTACGCTTAAAGCCGTCCTTTGTTAGAAAGATGGTATATAATAGGTAATTTACTATAAGTCTTCAA
This sequence comes from Heliconius cydno galanthus, assembly GCA_036379175.1. Lineage (NCBI taxonomy): Eukaryota > Metazoa > Arthropoda > Insecta > Lepidoptera > Nymphalidae > Heliconius > Heliconius cydno. The sequence continues at coordinate 537,162 of JAKRZM010001263.1, forward strand.
CGTACGCAAACTTTACTTTAAATATTTCCTCTAATAACGTCAGAATTGCTACACCCACGGCCACGGTGTATAACTCCAATATTAGAAGCTTATACATTCAATGAACTAAAGTAAAACTAAAATTATAGTGGGATAATGTAAATATAGTGCGGTTATTTGTCTAATATAGGGGCAGCCACAAAATGCGAACATTTAGATGTTTCTAAGATTATCAATTTATTATATTATAAGCATAAATTTTGTTATATAAAGTTTTTATTATATAAAATAATAAATAAATATATACTTGTTATAAAAAAATTGTATCTCTGTTTTCTCTTTCTTTCTATACTAATATTATGAATCTGAAGAATTTGTTTGGTTGAACACGCTAATTTCAGGATCTTGGGTTCGAATTAAAAAAAAATCTTTTGTATTGGGTTCACATGCATATACATATTTGAACATCACTATTATTAGTGACGAATTTTAATAATAAATTGGAAATATACAAATTTAGCAAGACCAAAATAGGCACATGTTCAGCCTATTAAAATATCGACTTTCATGTAATTAATGCTCCATTAGTCACTGAAACCTTCGTCATATGGAACCATTTTTAATTTGTATTTATACTTTTTGTACAAGTACAAATATAGATATAGAAAAAGTCGTTTCGTTTGTTTTGTATACATATAAGGTATATGGATATGGTAAATAGTATGTCATAGTTTTATGTTAGAACCGTAGCAGAGGGGCTTGTGACTGTAAACGCGACGGTTATGGATTCGATTCCCACTAGAGGGGATGGAATATTTAATATTTTCATTTTCTCGCTCTGATAACAAGGCAAAGCGCGGCGTTGAGTTCCGCCACTCAACATGCAATGCCTTGAGAATTCGGCGGAGGTGGGGAACGGAAGTATCTTTACACTAGGTTTCCAGGTTTCTTCTGCCTACGCTGCTACGAGTAGAAATCAAGTCGCTTCTATATNGTATCTAAATTTTCTCTTTCTTTCTATACTAATAGTCTCAGGATCTTGGGTTCGTTAAAAAAAAACTTTTGTGTTGGTTTCGCATGCATATATTTAGTTACATTTAGTTTAGTGACGAATTTTAATAATAAACTGAAAATATACAAATTTAGCAAGACCAAAATAGGCGCACGTTCGGCCTATTAAAATATCGACTTTCATGTAATTAATGCTCCATTAGTCACTGAAACCTTCGTCATGTGGAACCATTTTTAATTTGTATTTATACTTTTTATACAAGTACAAATATAGATATAGAAAAAGTCGTTTCGTTTGTTTTGTATACATATAAGGTATATGGATATGGTAAATAGTATGTCATAGTTTTATGTTAGAACCGTAGCAGAGGGGCTTGTGACTGTAAACGCGACGGTTATGGATTCGATTCCCACTAGAGGGGATGGAATATTTAATATTTTCATTTTCTCGCTCTGATAACAAGGCAAAGCGCGGCGTTGAGTTCCGCCACTCAACATGCAATGCCTTGAGAATTCGGCGGAGGTGGGGAACGGAAGTATCTTTACACTAGGTTTCCAGGTTTCTTCTGCCTACGCTGCTACGAGTAGAAATCAAGTCGCTTCTATATCCATATCGTCGTGTTTACAGTAACACGCTGTATCACTGCGCCATGACTGCATTACTCGACAATAAATGCATCTAATTAAAATATGTAATAAAAGAAGAACAAACAAATTAACTGTAATAATACCACAAAGAGCAAACAATATAATATATATTGTTATTATTTATTTTGATTAATTAAAATTCTATTACTAAACCTATCTATTGAAATCGAAATTGAAGGGCTTTATGAAGCTATAAATACGGCATTGGTCTATTATTCTGTACGTGGAACGTGACGGGTATTTTGGTAGAAAATCGATAAGCAATAAATAGAATATTGAACAAATTAACTAAATTCTTTATTAAGCCGGGCATCCCTCGTCTGGTGAGTTTGCTAAAAGCTCTCGTCGTAAGTACCATTTGTGAAGAAGGTACAAATTTTATATATAGTATAGTTTAATAAAACTTAAAGCAAGAGTACAATAAGTATATATACATAATTTAATATTTCTTATGTACATGCACTTATTTATTGTACTGTTTCTTAAGACTGACTCTGACTTCAAGCAGGGTTGTAAATTCACATATTGCAATGTCTCGACAATCGGCAACAATTGACAACTCCGTACTCCATCTTAAAAAATAATTGAATCTAGAAATAATTTAAAAAATAATTGAGGTAGTAAAAATAATTTAATCTCCTGAGTGAGAATCGAACCCATAACCGTGACACAACGTTTACAGTCAGACGCTGAGCTGCTGTGCCACAACGATCTCCTAACTCATTCAGTATGAAGTTATAAATAGGATTCCCCGTCGTATCTCTAACAAAAGCAGTAATTAATCAGTGAATCGTACGAATAAAAGTCAACAGCCATTGACTGTAGTCGTTTCATACAAAAAAAAATGAATATAATAAGTGTCTATTATTTTACACAATAATATAAAATGTTTTTCACATATATTGGTATTGAAATCTGTACAAAAAATTCAAATGCAATATTTAAATTCATCTATTCTAGATGTAAGTTATATTTAGAAGGTTTAATCGGAATTATATAACTACTAGCTTTTACATATGGCATTAAATTTTTAATATGAATTGTACAACGCAGTTAAAAAAGTTAAAATTTCATTAAAAATATCTAATTTCACATTTCAAAGAGTTATACATATATAAATTATAAAATATCTTAGAAAAATATTAACTTATTTCGATTTAAAACTAAAACAACCAATTAATACAATATTATTTACCTCCATATTAACTTAAGCACATAAAATTCTTCCAGATGAATAGGTAATTTTTTCCACACATTTACCAGTGAGCATGGCGATTTGAGGAGACTCTTATGCGACCTTCGTTATCTGAAGTTCAGTAGGCAGATTGTGGAGAAAGGAATATTTTAACACTAATCATATTTGGACACTACAGAAGTAAACTAATTTAAATATCACTTCTCCGAGGGAATCGTACCTACGACCATCATGTTTACAGTTATTATTATATATTTCCAACAATACCCACCCACAGTGTATGACATGTTCAAAGTAATCAGAGAATGTGTCGAAATCATACTCGTACATATCTCTAAAGGAATTCCTATCTCGCAAGTACAGGGGCGTTGTTATGTTAACATTTATGTAATCTCACGCTTTCAAACCCTTTGTAGTTCAGTTGTTATTGTTGTTAACCGCGAGGTTCTTGTCGAGAATTTAGNATCCCTGGAGAAGTAGCCAAAGAAAACGGAACACGAAACACTACAGTCTCTGTATACTTCTTGCGCCTGTCATCAACATCTTCATACATGCCCTTTAAACGAATGATAAATCTACATTAAAAATTTTAACTTTCTTAAAGTGTCGCACACTAACTATAGATAAATTTAATTTCATATTTTAATTTCCTCACTCTGGAACAAAGCGCGGCATTGAGTACAGTCACTCCAGCAATGCCGCCAGAATTCGGCGGAAAGTGGGAAACGGAAGTGTCTTAATAGGCACGGAGTGTCTTAACACACAGTTCTCACGTTCCCTCTGCATAGCTAAAAAAATATATTTTTATAAAACCCCCATGTCCATGACGGGACTGAACAAGAGCCTGTAATATATCACTGCGCTACAATAGTGAATAATAAAAACATATTCATTAAAAGCCTTTTCATTTTTAAAATAATTTAATGAACAAGATAATGAATTTCAATGGGAACAATATTACGAGTACTCACATAGAGTGCAAATATAAATTGAGTTGTTAGATACACAAATTTAATAAAATATCTGAAACATGTTCATTTTTAGTTTATTTTAGAGACGTCCCGCGACGGCGTCACGTAAAAAATGTAGTTAATATTTATTATACAGAGTGTTTTTGTTAGCACCACTTTAAATTAAACTACAGTTTTGACTACTCTATAAAAGCCTAGTACAATTATATATATTTTTTTCCAAAAAATAAAGCTGTTTTTTTTCAAACAAAATAAATAATAAAATTATTGTTGTAAGATAAAACACCATTTGTTAAGGACGACACACGCACATATATGAATACAATTTTAACTTAATTTTTATTCTTAGATAGTAGATGTATTTTATTATCTATTTATTTAATTAACCGATTCTAATACTTTGGTTCCATTTATATAGTCAAATTATGCATTCAATAAAATACGTTGCTTATAAAAAAAAATTTTCTTTTAAATATTTTTGGTAATTTAATTCGTTTAGAAGGCTTAAACTAAACCATGATTCAAACTATTTTTTACCGTCAGCGATCAATAAAATATAAACAGTAATTTATATAATTGAAGTATCGATAAAGAATCAGTTGTATAATTTAATATCGATCGGAAGCGAGGTCACGGTCGCCAAGTCGTCCTTTCACACGATCATGTCTTGTAATATTAGGTTTTTATTTTGGCTCGGTACGTTAAAATCATATTTTAGTAGCTTTTGGTAGCCTTTGGTAGCTTTCGGTAGAAAATTTTGTCTCTAAAAAATCCGAAAAAAATCCCGCATATATCAGGGAGGGCAGAGTAAGTAAAAGAGGGAGGGGAGACCACGGTTGACCTTCGAAAATACAGTATTATAATCACATGAACACAGGCAAAAACTTCGGCAAAATGTTTCAATTATTATAATACATACTACATACTTAATAAGAAATTCTAAATTATTAAGAAGTTCTCTCAATATTTATTGTTCTAAAGTTATTTTTCACTGTTTCACGATGAACGCCCACGCCTCATGTATTTTTGTTTCAGTGTAGGTAGATCGCTTAATCATTTACATTCGTCAACTTTTACGGATAAAAAGTAGCTCCTTACTGTAATAAATTTATTTTGGGTAATTGCCTTTGTATATGTATTTTTTCTATTCTAATATTTTTTTTTCTCTCTGATAAATAGAGCGCCGCTTTGCAAACGCAATGCTTCCAAAATGGGGAACAGAGTTTCTTAATACTAGGTTTCCCCTGCCTACCCTGCTGTTCACGGGATACAGAGTGAAGCTGATTTGATTTTGATTTATAAGCTAAATAAAATTAACTTAAAAAAAACCTATGTTGTGCCTGCCTTAGTGCCAGAGCGAAGAGATGAAAATATTAATAAACAATAATTAACTCCCTCAAGTGGGAATTGAACCCACAACGCGTAGCGTTACAGTCACACCCTTGTGCCCCTGGGCTACAACGGCCTCTGCACATATAAGCTAGCATTCTATAAGTTTCTATAATATTTTTCATTGTCATCTAACTCCTAATCGTTGAAGATTTATTCTAAAATCATCATCAGCTCAATCATCATTAGATCACGACTACCAGAAGCGAATATATGATGATTATAAGTAATTATATGTGTATAACACAATTACGTGCCTGTAAAATGCGAGGGTTTCCCTTGTTTCCATGGGATTCGATCGACAGATCCGGACTTAGCGGTAATGGGACCTATAGGAAAGTAAATTGTTTCAATGTATGTAAAAAAAAATAGGTCCACAAATGAAGGAAAAATCAAAGGTCAAACATAAAAAATATATAGTTTACGAGTATTAAACTCCCCTTTGTGAAAAAAGAAGTCGGTAAATAAAATTAAAAGACAAATAAATCCTAATAATATTTAAATGTATGTAGATAAGTAATAATAAAATAGAAAGAAGAAGATGTAGATAAGTAATAATAGAATAGAATAGAATAGAAGAATAAAAGTGATAATAGAATATCGAGACCGCGTTGCATATCGATTGCTCTATGAATTTTCATGGGAATGCAGGCTCCATCACCAACTTAGCTGAGTCTGGAATAAATTACGGATCACTCGGTCACTTAAAAGATCGTTTTGACCTAAATAGTTTTAAATCTAAAATTAAATGCAAGTATAACATACGTAGGTACCTACATGTTGTTGATGTACGATTTACATAAAATAATAATATAATTAATACTTTTTTCTTTAAAACACTTAAATAAATATTCGTATAGTTCAAATGGGCGAAGCCGCGCGGGGGCCACTAGTAAATACTATAATAAAATTGTAAAAAAATTGCCTGAACACTGATAAAATAAAACCTTATGTATAATAAAATGTGTCGAGCGTGATGAGCTTTTCCCACGGACATATAAAAAATTAAGATCTGGAACATCTGATGAACAACCATAACAGTCCAGATAAACTATCTGTCTGTTTGTGCGAGCTAATCTTTGGAAAAGTTGAATCAATTTTTAAAAGAGTTGTACTATAGAGGAGGTTATGGAGCAACATATAGGTTAATTTTTGTACCGGAACGCCTGCGAAATAAACGAGAAAAAACTCTCGTTTGTTGCGAAATTACGATTTATGAAGTGTACAACAGTACCTATCATCATCTATCATGTTAAAATATCCAACTAATCTTCCCGAAATACTTTTAAATAATATTAAATAAAATGCGGTTGAAGCCGCGAGAGGACCACAGTACTAGTAGTACAATAAAAAACGAAAACGAGTTTTTTGCAACTATTAAATATCTATTGTTGCCATTTACAATTCACGAATGAAAAGAATCTATTATTACCAAAAATACCAGCTAACATCTGTATCTGAGCTGGATGATTGATGAAATTGAAGGCAGTGAGATAACATTGCTAAAGGAATCAAAGCAATTCATGTTTCATAATGTAGTAGATAGATATTTATTATATGTACTAAGCGACCATTTATTTATTTTTACGATTTAATTAATAAAATCATATTATGTATATTTAAAAGTATTATTTCAATAACATTAAAAATATATTTTAAAATTATGAACATAGCAGTATTGGATCTGTTCCTTGCATTCCGCCATAAAATAATTGAGATCGTTGTGGCGCGGTGATACAGCATCTGACCGAAGCGTGACAGCTATGGGATCAAATCCAATTTCCACGCATAGAAATTAATTATTTTCATTTCTAAGCTCTGCTAACAAGAAAAAACGTGGTGTTAAGTTTCGCCACTCAACACCAATATCTGGAAAATTCGCCGGCAAATGTTGAACAGCAGTCTTAACAGGTTCCCTCTGCCTGCCCTGCTATATATTATACAGGATACAGCGTGAAACAATATCTACATTTAAGGTTTTAAATAAGTTTCATGCTATCCTAATAGTACAAAGCTTTTACTTTTGAAATGGCATTTTTAAAGCATTCCCAAATTTAATGTTTATACATTTAATTGTCACGGTGTCTAATTTATACATTTTATTTCCCAAGACTACGTCCGTTGGGTAATAAGTATGTACTATGTACTTATATATTAAATAATGACGTCTAATAAAACAATTATTAAATGGCTTTAGAGTCAATGACGTCAGTATTGGAATAGTGATAGCCCATTAAAGTGATAAGTCACTAAGAAAAATCTAAAGTTCTCTTTAAAATGGAAAAAACTGGGGAACATAGTCTTTAAATTTGTTTTTGAATATCTCAAAAGAAAGAAAAGGTAGACAAATAAAAGTTATTAAAAACAAATCTACTAAATTTACCTTATCAAACCTCTTGAAATATTACTTTTCTGCAGTCTTCTGTCAAAACTTTTCCCACAGACAATAAAGAAAACTTTTTATTTTTTTTTCATTCAATCGTAGCGGGCTTTCGTTCAGCCGGAGCGTGTGCTCGGTATAACGCTGAAACTCCGTCTGAAAGCTGTCCTGGAGGCTATATATTATTGTGGCGTCAGAGACTGCTCTCATGAAATTGTTTTTAGTACCTACGACCGATGCGTTTACATGATATTCTCACCTGAAATGTACACCTGAACTTATTTTCTAAATACTTTTTTTATTTGGTTTTTAAATTATATAAAGATATTTAATATATTTTTCGTATATAATAAACGAATACGTTATTATTTTAGTATACGAAAAAAAACAAATCAATGAATCAAAGTTTTAATATAAAATCCAAAATCTTAAATGTAGTACTTCAAAATATGTTTTTATAAATAGTCAATTACAAAAGGTATACATATACATACAATATATGCATAAAATAAAAAGCCTTTCTTCTATGTTTAATTATTAAAATTAAAATTATATCTTAAGTTTGGTGACTAGAAATAAAATTATAAAATGTAATAAAGTCTGTTATTGTAAATAAGCACAACACGATCTATCAATGGTTGTATAGGCTGCGCGCGCATGACGTTTTATCAATGGGGCAACCATCTTGTTGACGTCAGAGACATGGCCGTCATTATGTTTGTTTTCTTTCCCCAAATTGGGGCGGCTGCCGGTAGTTGCTGGGGGGTGCTTTTTACCTTATTAAACGTTGTATTTTAATTTTAAAATTAATTTTATTAAATATTCCTTAATTTAACGATTGGGCCACCTCAGGGGTAACTAAATCATATTTAAAATATATGTAACTAGCGCTACTTTGTGCGTCTAGACTAGATTGTAAGTTAATATATTATAACAAGATAAATATTTTTATATTCACGCTACTTAAATTAAAAACGCGGCATAAAGTTCCACCACTCAACACATAATGCTTCCACAAGATCGGTAACTAGATGTCGCTATCCTCTACATATAACAAAATTTCAAAGATATCTCAAAAATCCACTCACAACGTCAAAACCAACACCACAAAAAACCTAAAAACCATCAAAACAATAAAAAATCAACGCACAACCCATCCAAACCAACACAAACCCCAAAAACAACCAACACAAACCAACAATCCTGAATCGCGCTATCGAAATATTCAAGCTCACTAACTATATATACAAGCTTGAAGCCCAGGTCTAATGGAAGTGTATTCTTTAGTGTGATGCCACTACTGTCTCTAGATCACTACTCGTTAGCAGGTCTTACAGCACGTGACGTCACGCGCTCGTTGTCAGGCTACGCTCCTTGTAACGTGCGCTGCGGACGATCGCCCGCGCGGCTGCGACGGCTCGGGGCGCACTTTCCTCGGGCGGCCTAGAACCTCGCGGTTTTAGTTAACTCGTTAGCCTTAGCTCCGGTTAAATCTTGAGCACTTCCATACTGTGGCGGCGAGAATATATCTCGATTGCCAGCTTTTTGGAGTTTTTTTTATTTTGATTTGTATACTAATTGTAGGTAGACATATTATTTATATATTACAATTAAAACAATTTTAAAATTATTTGAAATATATCACTCCGAAGTCCGGAGTAGTCTTGACACTTACGAAGACTTTGTTTTTGATACATCATTTATTCGAAGTTCCTTTTATTTTCGTATTTATTGAGGATAAACCGACACCGAGAGTAATAGAGTATCCCTGTGACTTTTATGTTGTAACGACAATAGAGGAAAAATTGAATCCTCTCAGAAGCTAATAATATTAATACTTTCTTAGAAAATGGGGCTATCAAAGGAAGCTATAAAGCGGAATCGGAATAACTTTTTTAGCAGAAGTCCATAAAGTTAATACATTTGAAGTTTTATTAATGTTTTGATTGAGGCTGTTGATATCGTTAGTTAAATGAAAATTCAATTAATTAATTACTCCATTAGGGATCGAACCAGCAATCTTCGTTTTTACAATCAGACACGGAGCCACTGCACCATGATAGCCTATCATTCTTTATATTTAATTAATCAAATAAACACATTCAGAGGAAAGTTTTCCTAATTTCGTATCACTAGAGAATGAACTTTCGTGTCATGTTCAAACTAAAGTAGGAAATTAGGTCGTAACATAAACTTGCAACTAAAGTAAAGTTGGATACACACTAGGTACACAGTATCAAACTTGCCTCACTGCACCAACTTTATTTTCAGAAACTTAGTGAATCTTTATAAATATTTTGAATCTAAAATAAAAAATCGTCTAATGTATTAAATATTTTTATTGCTAAATTGTATTTTTACAATGGAAGTGGTAATAATTAAGATTTAAATTTACAATTAACAGATGGATAACAAAGTGATCCTAAAAGGGTTGCGTTTTACCTTTTGAGGTCTCTAAAAACACCTTAATGTGTTTTCGCCCATATAATATTAAAGACAGAGGGGACCTATTATTAAAACACTCCGTTCCCCAAGAGTATTTTTAAAATGTCATTTCTATGAGATAATTAATCAGATAACTTATAAATATCATACGTATACAGGTCGATAAATATAATAAGTATTAGAGGTATTTTCCAACTAAGTATTCTTAGATGCCATTATTCAACACCTAGGAAAGAAAAATACTTATTTAGAAAACGTATAAAAACTTGAACGTACTGGGACGGGCTTGAACGGTTTTCAAGAGGTGCGAGTTCAAATCCCACTACGTCCAAATTTTTATACCTTTTTTTAATAGGTAAGTTTCGTAGTAGTTTTTGTTTCTTAGATACACCATAAATGACATTATCTATTCGACTTTTTACCAATTATCTATTTCCACGTACCATATTCATGCAATGGAACGGTTGAGAAGAAATGCTTCCAAATAAAATATTTTTTATTTGGAATATTTAAAACTTTTATACGAGATATTACTTGTACCTATTAGGAAAATATCTCATCTTGTGCTCTCTGCTGCTTTCTGAAGCTTTGCAGTTATTCTATTCATCTTAAGAAGTTAATTGCTCTTGAGGGTTAGAATAGTTCTAATCAGGCAGCAAATACTACTAGATTGAAAATTATTTTGATGCCATTATGGCGCAACTTGTTTGGACAGTATTCGAATATTAATTTCCATCAGCCGCTTTGGCAATACAAAAAATAACAATAATAAAATCATCACAAAGCAGAGAAGTGCGTAGGGAAAGTTTCGACACTAGATTGTCTTCTATTCCTACTAAATCCAAATGAAGCGTAAAATAAAAAAAATTGCCCCGGGTGAGGATCGAACTCACGACCTTAAGATTATGAGACTTACGCGCTGCCTACTGCGCTACCGAGGCCTATGTCACATTTGACAAATATTTTGGTCAGTATAGAGTTCTATTTTATTTGTCAGACATATGACTTTATTTATATTTGATTATAGGCACTAGAGGGCCCGTTGACGTGTATAATACGCGTATGTCACGAAATACAAAAGTGTATATATTTTCAAATTTATAGTTTTTAAGCATTATAATTGAAAAATATTATCCTTCTGCACTTCTCCTATCAACTATAAGTGTGTCAATTTTCATATTCCCGGCGTTAAAACACGCCGTTCTATACTTTCTGTCCTATTATTATCGATATTTTTCTACGTATATATCAATCTGGAAACTATAATTTAAATATTAAAATAAAAAACGATTAATATCATGCTCATATTCATAATAGATATATAAATATTTTACAACGTCAGAGCATTTTTAATTAAAATAGGTAAGACTCGTAAAGCTCTTTGACGTTATATAATATTAAGTAAATATCTGTGCATTTTACGGAATACCTAAAGAATTTAATTAAGAACGGCTCTTTGTAACATCTACCTTTGAATAGTTTTTCATAAAGTGCATATCCTTTAGCGCTTCGCCATAGAACGTATTTGTTTTAAAATAGGATCCTTATTTATAACCGTATAACATCATCTACACTAATAAAGTAATAATATAAGGCCAGTTTAAGCTTTGAGGACATTCGTCTCACTGGGGCACAAAAGTGAGACTGTAAACGTTACAGGTGTTGGGTTCGATTCCCACTCGAGGGATTGAAATATTAATATTTTCATTTTTCGTTCTAGTATCGAGATAAAGAATGCTCAACAAGAAATGCCTCCAGAATTCGGAGGAAAGTAGGGAACGGATGTGTCTTAATGGGAACGAAGTGCCTTAACACTTGGTTACACACTAGCATAGTGATACAGCGTGAAATTATAAAAAAAAAGTGTATACAAGTATAATAATATCCAAGAGCCCTAAACTATACTCTACATAACAACGTCATATTACCGCGCGACAAATAATAATCACTTATCTACACTCTTCACATATACTGTAACATCATATGAGGAAGAGAGATAGATATACATTACCAGCTCCTATTCACAGCCTACCCTTAGCCAAGGGTCGCGAAATTAGTTCTTGCGCTTGCGCGAATCAATAACTTGTACTATACATTGAAGCTTTAACATAGCGTTTGTTTTAAAATGCACGTTATACATTGATACTATATAATAGTGATATTCGTAATAAAATTCTTTATAAGTACGCAATGGATTAGATATTTTAGTAAAGAATCAACATTACAAGCGTAAATATACCTTAGTAAAAGTCAAAATTCGCGCCTGCGTCCTACATCTATGGACCATTTTCATAAAATATTACTAAATAAGTTCGAAGTGCTGCTTTTTGTGGGAAAAGTCGATTAAAAATATATAAAGTAAGTTTTTTAACGTGATTTTGGTGTGTTATTAGTTTTGAGTCAAATGTTTCAGTATTCATGTGGGAAAAAAATAACTTTTCGTCAATTTTTAGATGTATAAATCTCTAAATTTACAATTATTGATTGCGTCTCAAAATTTTGATTTTCTTTAGTAAAATAATATCTCTATTAAAATAGATTGCATTAAGAACAAAAACAATTTGCTTTAAATATAATTTTATTCAAAGTCATTTATAATTTTATATCTTTTTCTAATACTATGCTTGCTGCATACATTTGAGCCAAGCATGGTGACGCAGTGGCATTGCGTGTGACAGCTGACTGTACTCGAAATAGGGGGTTTGATTCCCACTCGGTGAAATGGTTATATTTAAATTATTATAATATCTGGTAAATCCAAATTCAGTTAAGTTCTTCCATTCAAGTTGCAATGAAATTAATTAAATTCGGACAATGCATCTCTCGCACTTTTTAATTTGGACTTTATCACCTTAGTTTTTGATACATTGCATTGTTTTTGAGAGGCGGAATCCGACGCCGCACTTTGTGCTGTTACTAGAGTAAGGAAATGAAAATATTAAATATTTAATTCCCCCGAGTGGGAATCGACCCTCAATAGCCATGTTTACCACGATGGTCTAGTTAAACATTAAGACCGTCGTAGTATTCACTATAATATTGTAAATACAATAATAGTGTTTCCTATTAACAATATTATTTAATAATTCTATTTCTTTATAGCATGTCGTGCGGGGCGGATTGCCTCTCGTTAGGTCCACCACCGGACTCCATAGTGCATATGCCGCCGCCTCCCTTGCCGGCGTTTTTGGCAAACATTGCGAATCTCACGCCGCCCTGTAGGGCGTCTAAATGCCCGCCCACGCCTAACAGTGAAGATAACGCGTTGTTCCCAGGTGTGGAGTACCACGAATTGCCGAGACATGGTGAGTTTTGTGTTCTTACCGTATGTTATATATATTAAAGGTATTTTTTTAAAAATATTTGATACTACTTGTGTCGTGTGTTATTCTTTTTAGTTTTGTTGTTATATTGTATTTTAGTAAATACAATATTTCCCGACATTATAGAAAAGTATCTAAAAATATTTACAAATTGTTTTATATTATTTCATTGACAGAACCAGCCACCAACGACGACACGTGGTTCCTAGTGATTATCACGTGTTGTATCGCCGTGTTGTGTATTGCGGCGCTTTTGGCGCTCTTCTTGCTCAAGTGTAGAGAGTAAGTGTTGTCTAATTATGCTTACAAGTTACAATTTCTAGTTATTCATCACTTTTCTTGATTGTGAGGGTCTGCGAATTGCAACCACCGAGATCTATATAAGACAGATACTCAATAATGCATTTGATTAACGTAACATTTTCTTCTAAAGGGCTCGAGGTGGGTGTAAAAGCGGCACTGGCAAAGCTAGCGGCTCTAACGCCCTATACGGCAGCGCAGCACTCGACTCCCGAGTACTTTGGGCGGCACTCACTCCGCGCGGCACTCGACACTTTGTAGCCGATACGTACCCACATGACGATACCGAAGACCATCACTACGAGTGCGTGGAACCTCCATTATATAAATTAGGACCACCCGAGGACTTAACAATTACAAGACACTTTAACGTCGAATACGAAGACCCAGCACCATTAATCGAAAGCTATACGGATAGAACGGAGGAATATTTCAGAAATGGTATTGAAACTCTACGTCGTGGTAATCGACCGCTGGTTTCGTCCCCAACTAGAATTGAAAGACCAAATCTGCCTCCATTGAATCTACAGCCGCGTACATTGCGACGTGCACCACATTCTCGTCGCGTTAGTGATGCGAACAATTCTGAGAAATCGGCCATCTGAACCGAGAATGGCGCGGTTTTTTCCGTCGCCGATTCTACAGACATCGATTACGAGTGGATGATCACCGACTCCAATGTCGATCGACTCGTTTAAGGACCACAAAAATCACTTGTACCGCCATTTAACACAAATCCGTTGAAATGAACCAAAATTTTATATTATCTATTTGTGTTAGGCATTTTATATTTGAAATAGGTTTTTAATATGAATATAATGCAGTAGATTTAACATTTAACTCGATATAAGCTTAGCATGTGTAAAATCTCAAACAGTAAAATTAAGGAAACTATTTAGTTTTGTTTATTTATATAATTATTTTTTGTAAATATAAGTATTTTTATTATAATTATATGTTATTTTATAGTACCAGCACTGTGCAATGTAAATAATTGATAGCGCCTAGACTAGATCTAAAATAATGTACTATTTATATTCATAAACTTCACTAGGCATACATTTTAATCTGCAATTATTAGTAATTTAATTTATAAATTAACTTAAAGAATTATTATAAGTTATATTAATTATTCATTGTTTGTACTCGTTTATGACGATAAATAGAATGATATTATTATCATGCAATATGTTAAACAAAAACGATTTTGTACAAAATCTAGTAAAATAAAGTAAATTTAAAGTATATCTTTAGTTTTTGTTCATAATTTTTAATAATTTTTTTACCTGCTAAGAGTTTATTGTTTTCTGAAATGACGGATTTTTTTTATTTTATAAAACTAACAAAAAAAACATAATACGTGACTATTTAAAATTTACAAAAGCTTATTAACTGAAATGTGAAAACAAAATTTACAGGGGAAAAAGTGTAAGACGTTTTTCAATTTGAATTTATTTAATACGTACGATATAATCTTAAGATTTATATAGTCTGTAAACTTAATTTTTTAATCTGTAGTATAAACCATGACACTGACATTTGGTGACTTCTATCGGCGATTCCTTGGTTATTGGTGTCTAAGAAAACAAACATAAATAAACTATATCTAAATCATTTTGTAAGGCTCAATCGAAATATTATGATATACTGACATAAAATAATAATAAATAAAAATGACTGACGAAGTTATTAAGCATTCTGTCCACACGTTAGTGTTTAGATCTCTGAAGAGATCGCATGATATGTTTCTTTCTAACCAAAGTATGTTACCGCCAATTGATGAAAAAGCGTAAGTGTTTTTTATAATTTAATATTCTCAAATAATCTGCTTAGTATTAAATTAAAATTTGTTTTTAGCTACTCATTAGTTGCTAAAAAAACATTTGTTTTTATATTAAGCTAAAATATGTTTCAAACCTGCATTAATGTCGTTAATGTCGTTATCATTCATCTAAATCATATATGCACATATTTACAGAGAGAAAATATTACGGGGAGTAAAAGCAAGGGATAGTTATGGACAAGTAATGTCGGCTGTTCACAAGGCACAGGCAGTGAAGCATCAAGAGGCATTAAGTAGACCTGAGACACCTCATGACACAGGTATGAAATAAAACATAAGTTAATTATAAAAAGGAAGACCTCAGATCTCTGATTAGATCCCAGTCCTACTAAATTGTAAATATTACAAGATGACCCCTTTGCATAAAACAACATGTCAAAAGATATGATTTACAGGATATGTGAAATAAAGTAATGCTATAAATATACACAATAAACATATATTTTTTAAATATTTTTTTCCAACAAATGTGACAGCTTCTGTGAATGCTGTAAACACTTCTGTAAATGGGTCAGGTTCTGGGTTCAATTCCTACTTGAGAAAATAAATTACCCTGCGGTGTACAGTAGACATTGTGAACCTAAAATAAAATCTATAAAATCCATTTTCATGTTGTATGTTACAGAAGTAAATATAATAAACCAAAATTTTTTTTTCTTTTAAAATTAGATATGGCTGAATCAGCAGCTCTAGCATCAGACGGTGCTATGCTCCCGTACAGTGCTCCACCAACACCAACCCCCACTGCAATAGTTCCCGCTCCTAGAAAAGCACCAACAATGCCAAAACCCAAGTGGCATGCACCATGGAAACTATTTAGAGTTATATCAGGACATCTTGGATGGGTTAGATGTGTTGCTGTCGAACCTGGGAATGAATGGTTTGCGACAGGTTTGAATTATACTCATTCTTCATATATTCACTCACTCCATGCAGTCACTCCTACAAACCTACACTAACTGGTACAGTCCATCTAATTAGTTTTGGCAGCCGTATTAGTCATTTGACATTACAATTATACGTATTTTTGATTATGTTGTTTCAGAGTGAACAATTTAAAAAATCTAAAACGCCATATACCGAGAAATCAATCAATCAATCAAAAAATCTAGCTTCAAAGTAGCCAAGACTCATTAACTGTAGTATAAATATAAACAAGAAACACTGGCGAGAGTATGTGTGTTGATAACCTTTCCATTGTGTGTGGCCTAGACCCTGCCAAATACATACTTAAGTAAATTTATAGGTTTATAAATTATTTAATTACACTTTTATTTAAGGTGCGGCTGACAGAGTAATTAAAATATGGGATTTGGCGAGTGGCAAGCTTAAAGTCTCACTAACAGGCCATGTTAGTACTGTTAGAGGTAAATAACACTTTGTTTACTATTAAATTCATGTCCTTTTTTTTATTTATTATTTCTATTCAAAAGTAATTACATGTTTGAATTATTTCATTAAATAAGTATAGTTTCAATCTTCCTTTCCTTTCATGGGGAAAGTTTGTATTTCTTATACATTTAAATTTTATTTATTTATTTAGAAAAAAAATATGTATGTTATATTCTCTGCACGTCATTTGAGGCCGTTGTTGCACATCACTACAAGCGTATGACTATAAACGCGAGTTGAGTTGTGGATTCGTTCGCGATTAATTATGCCCCCCATACATTAATTAGATTAAACAAACAATCATTATCATAATCGTCATAATTGTTCAAAATAAAGTAGTGGCATATCACTTTTTTGTGTGCCAGCTATAAAAAAATCGATTGTTTATAGTGCACAATACAATATATTTTTTATTAATACAATACAAATTTGCAGGTTTAGAGGTATCTGCACGACATCCATACTTATTCAGTTGTGGTGAAGATAGACAAGTCAAATGCTGGGATCTTGAATATAATAAAGTAATTTTCATATTATTTTTGATTATTTTTCATAAATATTTTTTGCTAATAATTTGTTTATCACTTTAATTTGTGTATATTTGTTTATAGTATCTTTGTATTACTGAATTCATTAATATTTTGTATTTGTTTCATTTTTTATCATTATACTGTGTCCAGTATGCAACACGTACTATCTCTGAGACAGCGTATTTAATGGCGATAATGACTCAACATCCCGTTTTGTCTTCTTAATAGTGCAAGAAAATAAAGATAATTCATTACCCTGAGTGAAAATCGAACTCACAATCGTCGCGTTCACAGTTAGAAAACATACCTACCATACCACACAAACATATCTTATTGCGCCCTGACGATCCTACACTGGTTTATAACTTCCTCAGGTGATACGCCACTACCACGGGCACCTGTCGGCCGTGTACACGCTGGCGCTGCACCCCACCATTGACGTGCTGGTGACGGCGGGGCGCGACGCCACAGCCAGAGTATGGGACATGCGCTCCAAGGCCAACGTGCATACGCTAGCCGGACACACCGACACCGTGGCCTCACTCGTGTGCCAAGCCGCCGAGCCGCAGGTAACCGACCCCCCAACACCCTTATAAATGCGATAAGGAGTTGACCTTGAGTCTTGAGGGTTTTTATTATTTTGAGATATGTTTCACTATTCGATTTTTTTTGGAACTTTTCACATAGATAGTGAAATTATTTTCACTACCCCGAGTGGGAAATCGAATCCACAAATATCGATTTACACTCAGACATTACACCTTTGCGCCATGACAGTAAAACCGCAGAAGAATGTCTTTACGAATAATATTCAATTTAATTCCAGATAATAACAGGATCACACGATTCAACAATCCGCCTATGGGACTTAGCAGCCGGCAAGTCTCAATGTACTCTTACAAACCACAAGAAGTCAGTTCGAGCTCTAGCCCTACATCCTCAGCTATATACTTTTGCCTCTGCCTCGCCTGACAATATAAAGCAATGGAAATGCCCCGATGGCAGGTTTATACAGAACTTGTCGGGGCACAATGCTATAGTGAATTGTATGGCGGTTAACCCCGAAGGTGTTTTGGTTAGTGGTGGAGATAACGGCACTATGCATTTCTGGGATTGGCGCACTGGTTACAATTTTCAGAGATTACAGGTATGTATACACATACATATGGTTGTTTTTGATAGAATTTAGGTTGATGTTGCTTTTAAAGGAATTCTTTACACGTGTTTTGAGTTGTCAATTAATATATTTGAAAAATATTGTATTGTCATATTGTTTTATAAGATGCTACTGCAAGAATTATAAACGTCTCTTTTTGAATTATATACTGTCTAATTTAACATCGTATAATCTACGTTAGATTTTTATTTCTTAAGACTGTCTATTTCTTTCAAAAAAATACTAATAATATGAAGTCATATGAAATCATAAGAATAAGTAATATAAAATCACAATTATTATTATTCTCCTTCTACGGTATTTATAATCTTTACAAATTAAAAGATAAAAAATATAACTAAAATTTGAACCTGTACTCCTCGCAGTCAGCAGTACAGCCCGGCTCAATGGACAGCGAGGCGGGCATATTTGCACTCACTTTCGACCGCTCGGGGACGCGTCTCCTCACCGCGGAGGCCGACAAGACCGTTAAGATATACCGCGAGGACGAAACAGCCTCGCAAGAGACACATCCCGTCAACTGGCGACCAGATATACTAAAACGACGTAAATTCTAAAACAGTGGAATAAATAAAATAACTGGAATAAATAAATATAATACTAATATAAACATGTGGTTTCATTATGACAGCTTATATTTAGTAAGGGGATTTGAAGCCGCGTCTCTGACATACCAGAGATGGGCAAAGCACGATGATGCTTTGTGTTAAAGTTAGGCTGATAACCGGTATGGACACAACGGCCTCCCAGGAAGCCTCGCCCAGTGAATTGACGACAGGTAAAGTACTAATAAATGTTTTATTTTTTTAGTTTGTACTTAATAGGAGAACTAGCCCCTCTATGATACTAGACAAACTATGTGGGCGTAAATATAAAGTACAGGTTAAAAATAAAACAACGAGATATATTAAATATTTATTAAAAATCGTGTAGTTAAATGTAGTTAAAACTAAAAAAATAAATGAAATATGCATTATATAGATAAATTAAAAAGCTTGAAAACTCATGATCGTTTTATTGGAATGTTAATTTAATCATTAAAAAAAATAGTTTCTTCAAATATCTAAAATCATAATTAAATAAGATTTGTACAGAAATACACAAAAAATATAATTTGTGATCAAATTTTGAGTGACAAGTAAATAAATCTTAAAAAATCTGACATTCATATTATAAGGAACTTACATATTCATGTATATTCAAAGTAATAGAATAAAAGAAAAAATCTTACAGAACAGAAAGAAGTAATCATACTTCAAAATGTATAAAGAAAAATGAGTTCCAAAAGAATTTTTGCAAAATACATTAGTAATTAGGCTTGCAAAATGATAAAGCATATTTAGTTTATATTTAAGCACCTACAAAGTATATATTAAAAATATACTATATAAAAATATACTTGTCCGTCGCGACAATCTCGAGCTTCTTTGTGAAATAAATTTATAGTGTCACGCCGAAATTTAGATTAAATTTAGTTCCGTTGGGCAGAAGCAAAATTTTCGAGACATTGCGTGTTGAGTGACGGTACTAAATGCAATGCTGTCTTCATACCAGAGCGACAAAAATAAAATAACACCCCTTGGGAGATCCGAATTAGGCTGCGTTTTCTCAGAGATAACACGGTGAGCGCCTGACGCGAAACTGACTGACGATTAAAGCTGCAGGTGCGGGTTCGATCTCCCTCAGGGATTTATTATATTTAAGTAATTTT
Source organism: Heliconius cydno galanthus (assembly GCA_036379175.1). Classification (NCBI taxonomy): domain Eukaryota; kingdom Metazoa; phylum Arthropoda; class Insecta; order Lepidoptera; family Nymphalidae; genus Heliconius; species Heliconius cydno. The sequence continues at coordinate 557,456 of JAKRZM010001263.1, forward strand.
CATTTTCCCGCTTTTTTAACTTCACGCTGTATCCCGCACATAGCACTGTAGGCAAAGGGAACCTCAAAAATAGAATTTAAATTATATCATAATATCAATTAGCAATACAAATAACGCGACGGCATTATAAATTACATATTTAAAGCATTACAATTTCAAGCTCGTCAATCATTTCATATTTCGTCGTCCAAATCAAATTCTTCGACGGGGAAGTCCCCGACCGTGACATACATTGGTTTGACAAAACCTCCGTACTTGGGTGGACATGTAAAATACCGTTTGCCGTTCACTCTGCAAATTAAATTTAGTTAATTAATTAATTAAATGTAGCAGGGGCACAAGAGTGCGGCTATAGACGGACACAGACTCAGCTCAGAGTAGGCAACGGAAGTGTCTTAACCTAGGTTCCTTTTGCCAATCCCGCTATTTGTGGGATACAGCATGAAGCTAAACAAATAATTAAGTTTCACTTTCAAGAGATTTATTTAAAAAACAAAATTTGAGTAGTAGAAATAAATGTTCCAAAGTTTGTTTTGATATTTTTGATGCGATCATGAGCATGACCCAGTACAATGTGAGAGTAGTATAAGTAATGAGTACACAAAAATAAAAAGAAAAAACAAACGGAATAGTTCATTAAGATTAGCAGTTCAGACCATTTATTTTCTTAATGAAAGATTTAATTGGTTTTAACAGATCTGAGTGAACAGGTATCTCCTAGGCAAGAGTGCAGCACTGTAGATTGCATGAATGCTCATCATCAGACTTGATGCGTTTAAATGTAAGCCTATTTTAGTATATAAAAAAAGATTTCTAAAATACCACATAGAAAGTAGGAACCAGCAGACATAGACTTTTTGTCGCCTAGTCGGAAAGCTACTCATAGGTTTAAAGTTTTAGTTTATTTTCATTATTCTGGCCTAACAGTAACTTAAAATAATGCGCAATTATTATTATATATAACTACTTACTCTCCATCGTTCTTTCCCCTGGGCTCATCATATTGTACCCCGATCCACAACCCCCGGGCACCCTCAAGCGCGCCATTATACCGCACGGTGGCGCGCCGTGCCCCCTGTCCCGGCATGCGCACCTCGCAACGGGTGCCTACTAACACCGCCTCTGCTAACCTAAAATATACAGGTTTTCTTTTTTAAGATACACTGCCTAAATTTGATGAATTGTGTGAATGTCAGAACTTAAAGCTACATTTTATTTTTTTAATCTCCGGCTGTATGCCATATACGTCAGGAATGTGTAAAAGCTTCATGTTTCCTTGTATAGCAGAGTAGGGAGAGGAAACCTAAGAGACTCCGTTTCCCACGCACTACCCAATTTTCGAAACTTTTTGTGTTAAGTGGCAACACTGAATGCCGTGTCTTACCAAAGCAAAGTAAAAAATAAATTAAACATGTTTATTTGTTGTTTTATACATTATTTTACAGTTCAATTAAACCATAGTTAACTTTAATAATTTTTTTTTCAACTCAACTGTCTTCATTTTATTAAAAAAAATAACAATTTCTTACTTAGCTTCCTCTTCAAGCTCCTTTTGTTGTTGTTCCTTGAGTTTCTGCATCTCTTCTTCATTGTACTTGCCAAGTTTGTTACGTTGGAGAAAAGAGCGTAGAGTGTCTCCTTTCTTTTCATATTCTTCTTCAGAGAGACGAAATCTGTAAAACAAAATGTAAATGAAATTATTATCAAATTTTAAAAATAGACCATTATGGTTCAGGAGGAGAGTGGAGCTCAGGAGAATGAAAGATTGTCATTTGCTCCATTTGATTAGAAGTGCAGTGTCAATTCAGTCGAATTTTCTTTAAAATCTTACTAGAGGTTTTAAAATTGTGTATAGTTACACAATTTATTTATCATGTTATGCAGGAAAAAGTGAAAAATTAAAAAAAAACCTATTGCCTCTTGTATAAAAAGCAAAATATTTAAAATAATATGAAACATTTTATAATTTTTTTTATCAGTTTCACACTGTATCTGGGACATGGCAGGGAAGACAGAGGGTAGCCGTCGAATTCTGAAGGCATTGCATGTTAAGTGGTGGATCTCAATGCCGCACTTTGCTTTGACACCAGAGTAAAGAAATAAAATTATATAAATTTAAATAATAAATCTCCTTGAGTGGGCATCAAACACACAACCAGTCACATTTAAAGTCATACTTTGTGCCCCTGCCATAACTGGCCTTTTTATTAATATTTATTATAATATTCTTTAAGAATTATTTTATGTTTTATTCAATAACATATTTTTATACCACTCACTTCTCTTTTGGACAGACATTATAATTTCCACTTGAGGAATTATGTACAGAAGCATGCTTTTCACATGATATTCTTACTGAAAGTTTAACTTAAATTGACTGTTGTCAATGTTAATTCAATTCTCAAGGCAAGAACAATTATATTTAAATTATGTTCATTTCTTTACTATGCTAGCATATTTTCTAGATAAAGCATTAAAGCACTGAACATGAAATATCTCAAATATTATGTGGTGTGTGTAGAGTAGAGTATCTGAACTCAACACTAGGTTTCTCCTCTCTACCCTGCTATACAGGAAAACATGAAGCTGTTTTTCCATTTCTTATGTTATCTCACCTTTCAGCACTATCTGCATCTGCAAAATCTTTGATCATAGCAAAATTATCAATAACATGTATTGTCATTCCATCATCAATAGGATATGATCCAAGTAGAGCATCATCTTTATTTATATCACATACAAAGTTGTTTTTGATATCATATACTTTTAGTTTCATTGTGGAAGCCGAGCCACCAGTTACTAGTTCTAATTTTGTCTGTAAAGTCATTTAAAATTATATTAATGTAATATTTGATGAGTAGTTTAAAATAGTTGTAATTTTAAATTATTGTAACTTAAAATAATAAGTATATTTTAAAATAATTAATCTGAGTTCAAATCTTTAAAAGTAAGAAACCACCTTTTTATTACGAATTTATAGTCTTAAACTGAAAACAATAATTAATGATTCCCTTTTGATGGTAAGAAATTTTGTAATAATAAATTTAATAATTAAATTTTTCTTTGACATAAAAATGTACGTAATTTTTTGCTAGTTTATAACACATAAAATAAAACAAAATCATCTGTGAATCATACTAAGTAGTAACCTTAAACTCCTGTATCGTGATTCCTTTTTTGAATCGTCGCTCCACAGGAGCTGCACTTTCGCTATCCGATTTCGTAATATGCACATTTACAAAATCTTGTGTTATAATTTGAATATTTGACATTTTTTTATATTATTGAGCGCTAGAAATAAGATGCAAAATTGTAAAATTTGCCGATCACACAACAACAAAGAAATCACTTGTCAACAAGGAACATATACTAGCTTGTCAATGTCAATTGACATTTTTATAAAAAAAATATAAAAAATAATTTATCATTGCGTTATTTACGTTATAGGAATAAAAAAATTGGTTAAAGATGAATTCATCTACAAATTCTATAATATACATAAATAGGTATTTTATGAATCATTTAGTAGAATGTTATTTACAAGTCAATCTATATATAACTAGCCTAACTAGCGTTGCCAAACTATCTATTGTTTCGCAATCGATAGATATATAATCTAAAAAAGCCTATGCGATCGATAGGACAATCGATAGTTTAGAAGAATACAATACTATCGATATCTTTCTGACTGGGAGATACGATACTACGGATAATATCGATAGTATTGCATTTGTCCGATAGTATTGTACTCTTTTGAACTATCGATAGTTTCGATACTATCGTATATTTTAAAATTATGTAAGTAAAATTACTATACTTTTCTTTATTACGTTAATACGATATATTTAAATATAATTTACGATTTAACTAAGATTCATAAAAAAAATTAGTCTCCAAAGTACTATTTCATTTCTCTTTATCTACCGAATTGAATTTTGATTCTTTCAGATAATCATAATATATTTAGTCAAATCAAGGATATTATGTGTAAATTAATATAAATATGAATTTGAAATTCACAAAAATAGAGTCATAAAAATAATTCATATATTATTTTACTTCCGATGGGAATCGAACCCACAACCTTCAAATTTACAGTCGAAGGCCGTTTCTACTACATCATTTAGAATGAATTCTCAATTTATTACTTTCTAATTTCTTACTATAATACATTCCCAATATACAGAAATATTTCGTAATTACAAGAAATATTTTTAAAAAATAGTTACGGATTAAGTAATTATAAAACATTATTTTAACAGTTCTATAGATAGCTGATCAGCTTTCGAAATCAGATGTAAAAATAAAATAACAACTTTACAAGCAAATGATAATATCTTTTTAAATATTTTGCCTAATACCACCAATTGTAAGCATTAAGACGCCTTAGTTTCACATCTGATCATAAACGCTAGAATTAATAGTTTTGGGTTCGATTTCAACCGAGGAGATTATTATAGGTATTTATAATTATTGTTCATTTTTATTTTACACTCCATCACTATACCGGAATGTAAATATTTTTTTTGTAGTTATCACAAATTAGTCGTGGCACCGTCGAAACTAAAAGACTGCGCGCAACGATCACAGATTCAAATCCAATATGGGAAATATTTATATTTAAATATTCACGAATTTTGCTTACTCAGCTATAGTAATATCAAAACAAAACATATTTTATTATGGACAAAACAAAAATAAGAATGTCAACAATATTCTATTGTTAAGAAAAAAATAATACAGGTATTTTTCTCAAAAATTATTAAGTAACTCTCACAAACTTTAACCATTGTAAATGTGATATTTTCAATTTGAATACTATTTTTTACCTATTTTTGCATTTCTAAAAAAAACTGAAAACATGGAGAAAACTATTGATTAAGTTCTAGACTCTCTTCGTCGTCATTTGTAGCTCCAATTTACGGTGTTTTAGTGTTACATTTCAGTCAGGAACAGCTAAATGCTGGAACTCAACAAGAAAACAAAGCAACTAGACAATGCGTGCAAATGACCCCGACGAAGAGTTATAATTCTTATTTCGTCAAAATAAACGAAATAAATAACCTGAAAATGTGTCCCCAACAAAAAATCGCGGTGAAATTTTTCACAATATTTTTTTTATTCAAGCACAAGTATGACAAACATTAAGCATGCATTATTTTTATCTGCTTATACATATATGTATAATGAATAATGTGATATCTTCATATTATATTTATTATTAATTTTCTAAGCCCCTATAAAATTATGATATATATAATATAAATATATATTATACATAATATGAACAATTGAAATTATATTTTATATTCAAATGTAAAATATTTATAAACACTCCTATTCTATTTTTTTTTACGATACGACGAATAATTAACGATACATCTATCGGTTTGTTAGTATCTATGAGTTAGCTTTATTAGACGAAATGTCCTAACCTGGCCTACCTTCACCAATTAAGAAGAAAAAGAAAATAAAATATATGTATAGCTCGAATGAAAAATAACCTAAGATATGCCGATTCACGTAGAACATGTACAAAATTTTAAAAAAGGAACGTCTACTTGACATAGTGTGTATAATATACAATTTTTGTGACGTCACAACATGGTTCTTGAATCTTCTCGGTTTTGTTCTTCTAGATATTTCCATGTGATTCGGGTGACGCGCTCCGGCGGGGCCTTTGCACACATTTCTAGCGATATTGTATCATCATGTTGGAATGTCAAAATTTATTTAAAATTAAACATTTAAATAAAACATAAGTACATTTAATTTTTATTACCTGTAATTTATGTGTTTGTTACCATTCCAACATAATGGAGTAAATATAAAAATAGACGCGCGCCGAGTACAAAATATGCAATAAAAATTTTTAGTACATTTAAAAGATTATGTTGCAAGCACTTTGGAACAATTAAATGTATTTTAAAAGTGACTAAATTAAATAGAAGCTTGTGTTTTCTAATGCATCACATATTATAAAAACAAATTTGATAGGGCACTAGATCATAATTTATTCTTTTTAAAAAAAAAAAAAATAATAGTAGTATTGTTTATCATTTTTTAAGCTATATATCTTTATTATTATTATTTTCATATACTAAAACTCTTTTAATTATATTTTTCAGACATTTATATATTTTTAATTTCTTTCATCATTAATCATTATATTTTTTACTTATATTTTTAAATATATTCTAAAAAGTGACACAATAAAAGACACAAGTGGCACCTGAGCCATGATCTATATAGTTTGTATGTAACTAATAACAACTAATAACATTCCTATGTTACTTGATGATTCCAAAGTGCTTTTAATGGCCAAATTAAAAAAATATTAAGAAAGAATATGTAGATGATTTTGTACCAAACGCTCGTCAGACCGTACCTGGCCCGGGTCGCTCCACTTGAGCGCCGAGGCGCGTTCCTCTTCTCGGCTCGCCCTCACCCCCGAACAAACAAAACATCGTAACCAGTAAGGCACTCGTATATTTCAAATATTCATATATCAAATTAATTATCTTTGGCGTGAATCATTTATTTGTATTTTTCTTTATTGCACGTTAGCATAAGTTTGCATTGCTTTGATTTTTTTTTCATTTATGTGTGGGTGAATGTCTTCTGGTCAAAAAAATATTATTTAAACAAAATAACGATTGTATAAAAATAATTTAAAAAAAAATTAATAATAGGAAAATTAATAACAACCAAAGCAACGGCAACCATGCATCTCGTGCGCTTTGAACATAATGTATCTTTATCGCGAGCCCATGTTACGGTAACGGTAACAGTAACGACGGCAGGAGCGGTAACAGTAACGGCGACCGGAGCAGTAACGCGGTTCGCTCGGGTATCGCGTCACCTGAATCACTTCCACTGGAAATATCCACATTTCCACCTTCTTCGGTGTCAAGCCTCCTTTCTTTCATCAACCTCCATATTGTCCGATGGTTCTTCCCTTTGTAGTTCCATTTCTGGTTCCGGCTCGGGTTCCGGTTCCGGCTCTGGTTCCTTTTCTCTTTCCGGTTCTGGTTCTGGTTCCGGTTCCGGTTGCAACTCTAGTTGTGATTTTTCTTGTACTATAGGTTGACTAAATATATCTAAAAGTTTCGTTGTGTCCTCCATTTGTTCCTTATGTGTTTGTATTATTTCCCTTTGTGGCGAGTCGTTCCGGGAAAGCGAAAAGCTCGTGTCTATAGCTTCATTTGTATCATAGAGATCTAATGGCGGCTGATTATTTTGTATCTCTTCAGGTTCAACTGACCTCTCTTCTTCATATATCGCTGCTCGTTCATTAGATTCATTATTGTCATCGCGTTGAGCAACTTGATCATTATCATTAGACTCATCATTATCCAGTGGATCATATTTATCACTATCCGGGGCCTCAGTTTCAGCTTCATTAATTGTACTAGCGCTTTTTTCTTGTATTTGTTCGTCTTGACTAGGATTGTTTCTATCCTCATTATCTACTTGACTTACATTAGATGCATCATTAGCTTTATCTTCGTCTGGTTTTTCTTCATTTGTGCTCTCGTCAGCGGCACCCCATCGTGATTTCCTATCTTTATCCCGTCTTGGGTTCTTTTCCTCTCTGGCGGGTCTATCCCTGGATCGTTCGTCAAAGCGTCGTCTGTCATTTCTATCTCTGTCATTCCTGTCTCTGTCGTTTCTGTCTCTGTCATTTCTGTCTCTGTCATTTCTGAACGTGTCGTGTTCTCTCACTCGTCGGTCCCTTCGTCTATCGTCCCATTCCTTCCGTCTATCCCAATCTCTTTCCCTGTCCGCGTTCCAAGGTCTATCATTGAACTCTCTATCATCGTATCGTCTGTTGCCACGTTCATAATATTCCTGTGGACCATCGTACCTTGGTCCATCGTATGACCTTTCTCCTTCAAAGTTATCGAACTGTCTGGGTCCATCGAATGGTGGTCTTGGACCGTCAAATGGTGGTCTCGGTCCATCGAAAGGTGGCCTTGGTCCATCGAACGGTGGCCTTGGGCCATCGAATGGCGGGCGTGGACCATCAAATGGTGGTAAGGATCCATCGAATGGTGGCCGTGGTCCATCAAACGGTGGTCGTGGTCCATCAAATGGTGGTCGTGGTCCATCGAAAGGCGGTCTCGAACCATCAAACGGCGGACGATTTCCATCGAATGGCATACGATTGAAGGGCGGCCTTTCAAACATTGGTGGTCCTTCAAACGGCGGTCTTTCGAAAGGTGGTCGATTAAATGGACCCATTCCATTGAACCGTGGTCCAAACGGTCCTGGTCCAGGCCCTCCTTCCATCCAGGGACCTGAAAATTAATAATTTAATATTTAGCCTAAATAATATTTATGTCATTTTCTGAGGTTAGATTAGATCGTACCTCTCATTGGCTGCCGAGCCGGTGGCCCTCTCATTCTCAACTCTGGAAATTGAAATTACTCGTGTATTTTTTCTAATATAGTTTCTATTACTAATTCCCATAAATAATGTATCTATTTATCTATCCAATTTAAATGTGCAGAACACGATAAAAAGAAATGATGAAAAATAATATTGCAAATTACGTATATTTATCAAACGTCACATTTTGTTACTTGTAGAGTGGTGCCGTACACTCCCCAATTACATTAAACTATTTACATGCCAAATTCAACTTTCTACTGTATCGTCGTGTGTTGCCTGTCGGACACACGGCACTGGACGGGTTTTATTATCCAAAATAATGATAAAGTTCTATTGATTTTTTAAATTTATTATACTATTAAAATAAACTAAAAATGAGACAAATATAACAAATACTGTTTACAAAATCTTACCAGCTCTAAAAGCAGCAGGCTGTAGCGCTCGAGGCGGCGGTAGTTGCGTCCAACCGCCATCTTCTGTTGGGCCTTCATTATCTATTTATATAAAATCGAAAGGTCATCAAATCTCAGAAACTACAAATTCTAGGAATCTGAAATTTTGCATAGGAGATATTTATAGGATGTAGGTGCTCGCTGAGACGGGAATTTACAATATTCCATTCCTAAGGGGTTGTTTTTGGGGTTAATAGTTTGTATGAAACTTCATTACTACAAGTGCTAGGAGTAAAATTTTGCATGTCACACGCAAGTGCTAAGAACAGAATTTGCAATATTATTGTCTTGAGGGGATAAAATAGGGGTTGAAAGTTTGTATGGAAAATTTTTAAATCGCCTCCATTTTTAACAAGATTTGAAATTAAGACTCTTAAAAATATTTCATTGAACACATGTTTCATAGTTTTTAGGATTCACCCTCTAAACTGACAAAATGCCGTGAAATTTTGTTTATTTACATTATTAAAACGACAAGTTCAAGAAAGTTTACACGCCTACTGTGAATAAGTTATGTAGCTACCTTATTTTTTTACATAGAAAGTAGATTAGGTGGTGGTGGTGGCGGGAGTGCAGTGGTAATGGCGTCGGTGGTATCATATAATATTATCAATAATAAGGTAATATAATATACTATTACTCCACTGTACCTCAAGGAACGTTTCAAGTTTCTGGGGTCGGACACCCAACACTCCCAAACCCTCCGTTCCCGTAATAACAACTTCCTTGAAATACCTTTGTGCCGCACGACATGCTACGGCGATTCTTTTACGGTGATGACAGTAAAACTTTGGAATGAGCTGCCAGTGAAAGTGAGATGGTCCCAGTCGGTTGGGATATTTAAACGGCGTCTTAATCATCACTATCTCAAACTAAATATCTAAGCTGACATTTTTCTTATTCCTATATTTGTACCTATATACATGTGTGGGTGTGTGTAAGTATGTATGTACGTATATATGTCTAGTTGTGTATTTATCAGTGTATGTATGTTTATATGATAAATAACTTATTTCTATTTAATAATATCATATCTATCTAAAATAAAACTATTAATACTTTTTGCACCTTTCTGTCCTTTCAAATGGTTGGTTGTAAGAAATCGCTTTTTGTGATAAGGCCGCTATTGCACTTTTTTATTGTCTTTTTGTACATTTACAGTAACAACATTTTGTTACTCTATTGTTTCTTTGTTTTTAGGGCAATAAAAGTATTATTATTATAATAATCATCACAAAGCCAAATAAGTTAAAAAGTATATAAAATATTTATATAGGTATGACAGATGAATTATATTCATACCTGGCGGTGGATTGGGCGGTGGCGGTATAGTAGGTGGGGGCGCGGCGGTGCCGGCGTCGGTGACGTCGCTTCCGTCTCCCGCTTTCCCGTTCGCCATCTCCCACAGACGCTCTTGTAGGCTTTTTTCCGGCGTTGGATCGTTGCGCGGTGATTTTTCGCGACTCTTGTCACTGGATGATTACATAAATAGTAATTGTTTTTTATTAGCGTCACGCTGTATCCCGCTCACAGCAGGGTAGGCAGAGGGAAGCTAGTGTTAAGACACTCCGCCGAATTCTGGAGGCACTGCGTGTTCAACGCCACCCTTTGCCTCGACACCAGAGCGAAGAAATTAAAATATAAATTTATAGAAATATTTCGTGTGGGGATCGAACCCATAACCAGTCGCGTTTACAGTCAGACTATGTGCCCCTGCGCCATGACTGGTACATTTTAATATATTATAATAATTTTATCAAGAATATAAGAATGATTACATAAAACTATTACTCACCGATTATTATTATCCCTATTATTCAACCTATCCCTGTCCCGGTCTCGATCCCGGTCCCTGTCCCGCCTGTCCCGGCCACGGTCTCTGTCCCGGTCGCGTCTGTCGTCTCTTTCCCTAATAGAAAATTAATAAAATAGTTGAAATATAACCAGTACGGTTGACGAGTGAGGGCCGCCCCAAAGCTAGCTGTAGACGGCTACGCCGATTTGAGTTTAAGATTTTTTCGTTTTTTTATTAGCTTCACGCTGTATCTAGCACATAGCAGAATAGACAGATAAATTATTATATTAGGTAATATTAAGATACTTCGTTCCCATTAAGAGACTTCCGTTCCCCACTTTACATCATTATGGAGAAATAATTATGTTTAAAACCATGAAGATAAAAGGGGGCTGTCATGGTGCAGCGGCACAACGTCTGACTGTAAAAAGGACGGTTGTGGTTCGATTCTCCCATGGGGAATAAATTATTTATCTTTTCCCACACTTGTAAAAGAACAGAGCGCGAAGTTAAGTTTCGTCACCCAACACACAATGATTCGAAAATTTATCGGAGTCTGGAAAAAAAGTCTCGGTTCTAGGTTGCCTCATCCTACCCTCATTTTTAAGAAAAAACGTGAAGCTGTATTTGAGTAAGAAAAAGTAGGTCTTGTAAAGCAAGTTAATTGTCACCATTTAGCTACACCTTAAGCTTCTACGAGAAATAATGAATTTACATCTGATAGGAAAGCGAGTCAAAAACTTGCAACAAAAATAATGAACAAACTTAAAAAAACAAAACAAATAACACTTACCTATCACACTCACGACGCTCCCTCCTTTCCCGATCCCGTCGATCCTTATCCCTGCCATCCCGCGTATCCCTGGCATCCCTATCCCGCCTGTCCCGCGTATCCCGCTCGCGTCTGTCCCGCTCGCGGTGGTCCCGTCTGTCCTTGTCGCGTTCTCGTCGCTCGTCGTGCTTGTCGTCGGGCGGGGGCTGGGTGGTATCGAAGGGAATCGCGGGGGTAGCGTGTGGGACGTCTTGTGGGTTAAACCCTGGCGGTGGTTCTGACGTGTTGAACGTTGGTGGTGGTTTTGAAAGGAGCGCTTGGATCTGTGGTAAAAGAATAAATTGATTATGTAACCATGTTTTAGATAGAAGTATGTAACCATATAGTGCATGTTTGTTTCTACTAGATATCGCTATTCGATGATACCTGTGAAACCAAAAATTATAGCTTGTCTGGCAGATAAGGCTATCCGGGACTTTATCAGCTAGTGGCGAAACTGGGCCTTAGCGTTTTAAGGATGATTATTTTATACCTGATCAATGGACATGCTGGCCACGTCGGCGATGGCGGGCGGTGGCAAAGCGGGCACGGGCGCGTCCTCGTGCTCCTCCGGGTCCAGGTCCATGTTATCGTCCGGCGCCTCGGTGCGCGCCGCCTACATAAATTTGTATTGCAATTAAGTGTCAATTAAATTTCATATTAAATTGTGTTTTCTATTGCAACTGTCAATTAAATTTTACATAAAATTAAATTGCATTTTCATTTCATTTTCATTTGTTTACCTAAACTAAGCCTTTCTTGCTCATATATATTTAACTAAAAACCGGTCCACTACTCATAATGCAATGCTTGTTTCGGAGAATGAATGCTTTATGAATGATGAAGTGTCTTAACACTAGGTTTCCTTCGAGATTCGAGAAAAAAAATAAAATACATCCATCGATCTTTGCAAACTTTCAGATTTATAATATTACTAGTGGACGCGCGCAGCTTCGCTTGCTTATTTGTAGGGGTCATCTTCACCCTTAAAGGTGAATTTTAATAAGCCATGAAACAGGTGTTGAATGAAATGTTTTTAAGAATCTGAATTTAAATTTTGATAAGAATAAGTGGTGATTTAAAGATTTTTCCATACAAACTTTTAACCCCTTTTTTGCATCCTTAGGGTCTGAATTTCAAATTTTATAAAAATCGGTGCCATTTTATAAAAAAAACCATACAAATTTTCCACCCCTTTAAGGTTAAAATATTTCAAAATCCCTTCTTAGTGGATGTCAGATTACGAAACTAAACATCTGTCCAAATACCACGTTTCGTGCACGCCCAGCGGTTACGGCTGTGCGTGCGTCTTACTTCAGTCAGTGAGAACATGTCCTTTTATATAATAGATAAGTAACAATTTTATATTGCATAAACTCACAGGCGTGTGCTGTACAGGAGGCAATGCGTGTTGATGTTGATGATGCGGATGAGCGTGCAACGGCAACACTAGCCCACCCACATTAACTCCCATTAGACCTCCTAGAAAACCTCCCACCATACCTAAAACAAACAATAAACAAAACACTCATATAAATTATAAATATATATATGTATATAAAATATTTGTTACATTAATAAATCAGTGCCATATTTTGAACCATGGTACAGTATCACTGTCTCTTCCGGAAAGTTCTATAGAAAACCTGCAGTACTCTCTTTCAGTGACAGCAAATAACTATAGTCTGTGAATGGTTTGTTATCATCATGTCGTTTTGTATTTGTTAATATTATGTATAAATTTAACAAAAATTTAAAAGTCATTATAATTAAATTATTTTAGAAAATATAGTAAAAAAACACCCCAGTTGCATAGACCCAGATCAAATGATAATTATATTTTTCTTTTTACCGACTGTGACGCAGGGGCACAAGACTGTGATTGTAACCACGACAGGTGTTGACAGTGTGTGGGTTCGATTTCCACTCGAGGAAATGAAATATTAAAAATTTTCATTTCCTGGCTCTGGCAACGAGGCAAAGCGTTGCGTTGAGTTCCGCCCACTCAACGCGCAATTCCTCCAGAATTCGGCTAAAAGTTGGGAACGGAGTGTCAAACTTTTAATTACTTGTAATTAACATTTAATTACTTCCATTTGACAATACATATGAAACTCGGAAAACTCGGACGTCGGAAGTTATAAAAAAAGTAAATACAGGTTCCCGTTTTCAAATTATTAAAAAACGGGAATTGAAGTCACACAATTTAGTACAAAATGATAATAACAATATTAACCTGGTTGCGGCGGCATGCCGGGAGGAAAGCCTAATAGACCAGCTTGTTGCAATGCACCTTCACGCGGGAGGCCTTTAAAAACATAAATACATATATTATACTCATACTATTAACTTAAATTTATACTAATATTGCCACACGACTGAGGCCGGTCGTGGCGCAGAGGCAAGTGTGTGACTGTAGACGCGACTGTTTGTGGACTGTGACGGCTCGAGGCAAAGCCCAGCGTTGAGATCCGCCACTTCACACGCAATGCCTCCTAAAATCGGCGGAAAGTGGGGAACGGAGTTTCTTAAATACTAACTTAACAACTAATAAAGAAGAATTTCATTGGTTAAAATCAGAAACTACTGGTTCAATTTGTTTATTGGTAATTGAAAATTAACAATATCTACATCTATATTGAGAAGTAAAGTTTCAGCCAATAAGAATAGTTTTTTATAGTCAAGCTAGTGCTACAACAAGCTTACTACAATATCAAATTACTAAGCCTGTTTGTTTTTCTTGGCACCGGCTTAAAATCTTTCTTTATATATTTTTTAAACAAAATCAAAGTATGTTTCGCTTTATATTAAGTAAATTTACTTTATACTTTTCAGTTTATTATTTGAAGTTGGTTTGTTTTCTGTTAAAAATTAATTTATGTATATAGCAATTCAGCATTCTTTAAATGGTATAACTTTTTTATTTATAAAACCATTACAATAAAACATACATTAAGAAATAAATAAAATAGAGATGCATTAGTGAAAAGTGCTATTAAATCGGTCAAGCCGATTTTGAGATTAGCTTAAACAAACGCACAGACAAAAAAAAATATTATTATATTTAAAATGTTTTCTGGTAAGACATAAAGCAGGGTTGCATTCAGTCACTCAACCTGCAAATCTCTATTTCTTGATACAAGTAATAGCAGTTAGTCCACACAATAACAGGCAGCCACTAGTACAGTAAAAATAAAATTAGAAGATTTTATTAGTGTTCCACAATTTACACTTTGTGATACTTTATTTGTTTTTATTAAGAATATTATCTATTAACTCACCAGGCACTGGTGGTCTTATCGGCGGCACCGCAGCTCCTAAGCCCGGTGGCAAAGCCGGCATACTATAATATGTATGAAAATTAATATTAGTTGAGCTAATTTATTATTTAAGTATCATAGGTACAATTTGCTTGAAAAGCTTTTTTTAGTTTCACGCTGTATCCCACATATTGTAGGCACAGGGAACCTAGCACTGCCTGATTTTGAATTTTCGAGAAATGTCCCGAGAAAGAAATATTTAAAAAATTTAAATACAATCATTTCACAGCAGTGGGGATCGAACCCAAAACCATCGAGTTTATAGGCAGAGGCGGCCTTTATATATATTGATTTGGTCTAAAGTTTTTCCATAGATACATATAACGCATTAAGTATAAAACAAAAACTTTATTTGTTCAACAGATTTTACACAGAAATAATTATGCCTGTATTAGGAGACCCCGGTCTTCCAATACAATATCTAAAATATCTTCTTTAATATTATACTCAACAAACATTTTACAAATAAAACAAATGAATTACTTTGTACATATATAAGTTAGGTTGAACATGTATTTATGTGTATATGCTTGCACTTTGCAAGGGTGTGTGTGAGGAGTGCAGAAAGTCAGTATATTTTGAAGTAATGCATTTAAAATATTTTAAAATAATAAGATAAATATAACACACAATACTAGGTTTCACAATATACACTTTTGTACAAAGAGACAAACACGTTGCTATGAGAATGCATATTTCACGCGTAAATGGCCCCTCTTGAAATTAGTAATATACATAAATTTACTAATTAAACATCAATTTCCTTACCCTGGTGGCGGCATTCGTACAGGAACAGTTGGCATAGCAGGCATCGCTGGTAACGCTGGCATAGCGGGCATCGCCGGTAACGGCAACGATGTAGGCGGCATCGGTAACGCGCCAGCCATTGTTGGTAACATTGGTAGTCCCTCGCTCATTGTTTTTGGTATTATCTATGATGGAATGATAAATGATTATTGGTAAATATTACTTTACTAGCAAACCTTCGCCTGCTAGAAAGTAATTAAGATGGGAAATAAACAATTGTGTAGTATATGTACATAAACAAGTTTATTAGAAACAATAAAGTTTTAAGCTAAAAAAGCATTTATTCTTACCCGTGGCGGCAACCACGGAGGCAATGTCTCCTCATCCACGGCGCCACCATCCTCTAAAGCATCTAATGACAAAGCACCGAGGAGCCACCTTGCGTGCAACGCGGCCCACGGCAAATATGCAACACCTAGTTCTGCTTCCCAGTAGTCTTTCCATTCGCGTCCCTTTACACCTTTACCGGCTGCCCAAGCCACCTGGTAAAAATATTTATTTTTGCTTTAAAAGATATAAGGATTTTTGCATTAAGTTAAAAAAACAGCTTTACGCTTTTTCTGCACTGCAGAGCAGACGGAGGGAATCCATTTTTTTTCTTTCTTTTTTTATAGAATTGTACCAATAACCGGGTTAAAATCACATGATTTTGACCTCTCTGATCATGATTTTGTTTTTATTCTCTTTGGGTCAGAGTCTTAGGCTATATTATTACATCATAATAATTGTACTAATGTATCACAAATGTATCATGATGAAGGCGTAACCGCAGGTAAAAGCTAGTACAAAATAAAGATTTAAAAACACTGTCACACACTAACTGTAATTTCTTTAGAGTGCAGCTTGTGTTTGTTCAGCTTAGCTCTGGCCTTGGCAGCGTCCCGTCGTCTCTCCATCACCACGAAGGCGCAACCACGAGGCGCCACCACATCTATGCTGACTACACCACCGTGAGCTCCAAAGAGATCTGATAGTTCCTCTTGAGTTGCTAGCTTGGAAAGATGGCCCACCCAGAGTGTTGTACTGCATACTTAAATTTTAAAAAAGAAAACATTAAATTAGAGCTTTAGTTAGAAAAAATAATCAGCCCGCTGTTATAACCGTCGATTAACTCGTAGTGAATGCCCGTATGTTAGAAACGCAGTGTTGATTTTCACATTGTAGGAATTTTTAAAAAATTATATTATTCATTCTTTTGTAATATTTTGTATAATTTACTATATATATAAAATTGAAGGCTCTGTCTGTGATTTCAAAATTCTGTCTGGCTGTCTTTCTGTTTTAGGGGCAATCTCCGGATCATCTGAATTCTGAACTGATTCTTATGGGACTAACATTGATAAATAGAGAGGGTTCTGGAGGCTATTTTTCATCAAAGAATTATCGCAAGATCAGAATTTTCGCTAGATAATAACTGCGATTACCGTGCGCGCGTTTTTGAAATGACTAAGCATTTTTATTATTAATACGACAATATTATTAATACGACACGATCAGATGTGAAATAACTAAGCATTTTTATTATTAATACGACAATTTTTGCGACCAAAATTAAATAGAATACCAAAAGAAGACTTAAGTAATTAAAATAATAAATATTTTTTTTCTTAAAAACACTTCAATATTCGTATAGTTCAAGCGGACTCGTATATATCTCAATATAAAATTTCATATTAATATCATGTATTAAAAAAAACAAAACTTGCTGTATGTAAAAATAATAAACATACCACTAAGATTTTCTTTTTTCATAGGTGGCAATCCTTTCTTCTCCCTTTCCCTCTGCTTCTCCTTTTCAACTTCCCTTTCTTTGTAATTCTTTTCCCGGTCTCTATCTCGATCTCTGCAAAATAAATTGATATAATTTAAGTAAATTATAAATATAGTTATATTGTTGTACTCTGTAGTGTATTGTAATTATGTACAATTCGGTATATTTTCAGGGAAAAGGAAATAATTTTAATATAACGATTCTCCGGTGTTTGTGTTGGTGTTGGTACCCCTGCGCCACGTGTTTCAGTAGCTAAATCTGTTTGCACTATTCTGACAAAGGTCTCCAACTATTTCCATTCTTTTCTGACCACAACTATTCTAGGGACCATAACAATCTTGCAATTGCTTTTATTTCGTCCTCTCCTCTTCAATCTTCTGCTAAGGCTTAGACTGTTGTATATTTTACGATGAATAATTATATGTTTATAATTAACACAGTACTTACAAAAGTGCATAGTGACAAGAGAAACCTAATGTAAAAAACATTATAAGCAATTATATTCTCCTTCTCTGCCTCTCTCACCTGTCTCTGTCCCTGTCCCGCCGTCTCCTTGGCGAGCGCGAGCGTGACCGCGAGCGTCGCCTCCTGCGAGGGGACTTAGATCTAGAGCGATGTCTACGTGATTTTGGTGATGGACTCCTGCAATGTAGAGGCCTATTTATTAGCATGCATTTACACAGACAGACAACACATGAACTAACAAAGTTGAAATTTGGCGTGTAGGTAAACGAGAACACTAAGATCCAACGGGAACGGGATATTTCCGGGTCTTTAAAATCGACACAACGACTGTGCTTTTCATTCTATTTCAAAACATTATATAATTGGCAAAACTTAACATTGCATTTTGTCTATAAAAGTGGGGAAATAAAAACAATTTATTGCCCCAAGTGGGGATCAAACCCACAACAATCAGATACTGTCCCATTGTGCCACAATGGCCTTGAATAAATAATTACTTAATAAATTCATATTCACCTAGAATCATTAGCGTCAGGTATTTCTATAACTTGGGGACCCGTCTCCACAAACTCTATGTCTGACTCATTTGCTATATCATCTTTGGGTTCATTTTGTTTTGGTTGTTCTGATTGAGAGCTCTGAAATAAACAATACAAACAACATCAATAAAAAATAGATTAAGCATAATAGTATTTACATCATGTTCAAAAAATTCACTGTTAAAGTTAAACAATAACTTAATAGAAAGGACAAAAACAATTGTTAGGAACTATCCAATATTTAACAAGCTACCCAGACGCGGCCGCTTAGACTTATTGTTATAGTAAAGCCAAATAATAAATAGTTTTCGCGGGAAAGTGGGAAAAAATATTTTTGATTTGTAACATAATTTTTGTATTTTTTTAGTTAGACTTAGTTAGATTTTAATATTAGATTTTAGATTGTGTTATTCTCACCTTATTTGAATATACTATAAGTTTAGTTTTTTTGAATTTGAATTCCGCAGTTAAGAAAAGTGAGTATTATGAAAATTACTAACCTATTTTCTATTGTATGAACTATAAACACTTTTTCTTTGTCACAGGCATCGCTTTCACAGTCAATGTTTCACTGTGTTCCTTAACTATCCAGTAGGATATTCATATTTAATTCAAATTCAAAATAATCTTTATACAATTTTAGAATTTAATATAAAAATAATAATAGCTAAAAAGCATGACTATTCAAAATATCATAATACCTCACATTTATTTCTTTTAAATATTCTTGGACAGAGTAATAAACATTATTTTTACAGTTACTATTATTACTTAAAAACTTACTAAAAATTGAAATTACTTACTAAAAATGGTTGATTCTGATTTTGCTGCAGCTGCATGTCAGACATCATTGGCATCAAATTCTGTAATTTTAGTTATTTATTCCATTAGTTTAGTTCAAGTTATACTACTCATGTTTTCATTATCAAAGTTATTTATTGTTTATAGATAGATAAATAAAATTCTTTATTGCATACACAAACAATAGCTGTAGAGATATAACTTAGCATGCAAAGGCAACCTTATCACTATTAGTGATCTCTTACAGGTAATCTTTGGCGTAAACATTTACAAAAAAAATAATAATATAGGAACCGTGTAGTGCATAAAAAGTTTGTTAATAATTACAATAATTACGAGACAATTTTCACTAATAGTCTGTCTATTAGTATATATAAAAAGATAAATGTTAAACCATTTTTGAATCCGCCGAAACGAGAAATAACATAATAATAATAATAAACTTACAGGTATTTGCATTCCAGTCATAAGCTGCATTTGTGCTTGCAAACTTTGCAACTGCCTCATAATCTCAGGGTTTGTTAATATGCTGAAAACACAACTAAATATAAATTTAAGTCCTATAATAAGTATTTATCAAATATAAATTTTACACACACACATCACTTTAAAAATTATCAATCCCATGGGAATAATAAGAAAGTGGCTGATTGTAAATACCATGGTTGTAAATGGTATATAAATTTGGTTATATTTAAACTATTTTCACCAGATTACTTTGATGTATGGGTCAGTTTTGAACTTTAAATTAAAAAATCAGCTTCACGCGAGTTCCGCCACTCAACACGCAATGCATTGAAAAATTCGGCGGAAAATATTGAATGGAGTGTCTTAACTCTGCGTTCTCTCTGCGTTCTTTGCTATACTCGGGATAGAGCGTGAAGCTAAAAAAACTAAAACAAATTACCTGCCGAGTGCATCTGTAGGATTATGAGTATTATGACTGCCATGAGATGTATGTGTACTGTGTGTGCTATGTGTATTATGGCTACTATGTGTACTGTGTGTGTTATGAGCATTATGTGTACTATGAGAATTGTGGGAAGGTTCTGGAGCTTGTTCATCTTCACTCTCATATTCAAAGTCATTGAGTAGCTTGCGGTTGAATTTAGCTGGTTGAGGGCCGTTGGAGTCATCTTGGAACTGAAATGTTTAGATAAATAATGTTATTGGCCATTTTTTCTTATATTATATTTAAAAGATTATAAATTTTACGAAACAACACAATGATGGTGATGTAGTAAATGCGATAGTTGTGGGTGCAATCCTTACTCAGGGAAATGAATTCTTATTCCACCACTTGGGTAAGAAAAAGTGTATTGTTGAGTTTTGTCTATCAACATACAATGTCTCTAATTAGGGCAAAATGTGGAGAATTCTCTCGGCTCTGCTGTATATGAGATACAGTATAAGCTGAGAAAAAATAAAAACACTTCACAAAGTTGGAATTGAACCCATATTAATTGTATAAAGTCAGAAAATTTTCTATTATACCATAATGTTGCCAAACTAAAATTTTTATATATGTAGAAAATAAAATTATTATTTTTCACAACTTGTTAAAAACGTTTGGTTATTTTCATTAAATTGGGGCTAGTATTGGCGCAGAGGCACAAGTGTGCAACTGTAAATGGGGCACACAAATCTGACCCACAACCATGTGGGTTGGATTGCCATTTAAGTAAATGAAATATTTAATATTTTCATTGTCTCACTCTGGTAACATTGCAAAATGCGCCATTGAGTTCCACCACTCAACTCAGAATGCATCCAGAATTCAGCAGAAAGTAGGGAATGTAAGTCTTAATAGAAATGCAATATCTTAACACTAGGTTCCCAGGTTTCCTCTGCCTACCCTGTGTGTAGGATACAGCATGAAGCTAAAAGAACTTTAAATAATTCTATAACAATTAAATTATATTGTACAATTGTTTCTTTTAAATTAGTAATTTTATGTTATACAAATAAAATTATTTCAAAAACAACTTACTGCATCACCCATTGGTGAAGATGTATGAGGACTATCTTGTCGAGGCATTGGTGACATTTTGCTATCTGAAGTATTATGAGTAATATTAAGGCTGCTGCCTGGAAATTAGAGCATTTATTTTTATTATTTTAATGCATTTTTTTTATCATACTTTAAACATTTTTTAAATGGACTCACTAATCTAGTTAAAAAATTATAAACAAAAACTGTATTTAATAATAAAATTCAAAGTTCATGCCTCTTGGACAGTTTCCAAAAGGTGCATAATTAAGTCCTGATAATTTTCGAATTTTGATTTAAGTTTTTCTAAATACCACTTTAAAAGTGCTAAATAAATAATCTCTTATATTCAAACTAGAAACCCACTCATGGTTTTGTCTATTTGAATAATTAAACCATATAGCCTTTCTCATTAGATGGACTATACAAATATTAATAATTTTTCAATTGACAACAGTAGTTCCTAACATTAGAGTGTTGAACCAAACAAAATCTTTCACTTTATATATTTTTTTATTTTTTCTAAAGCAATAAACAAATACCAACCATTGGCAGTATTATTTTGTTGTTGCTGCATTATTTCTTGATGCAAAGGATGATTTGGATCTGCCATATCTAATAAAGGCTGAATAACTTCTGGGCTGAACACATTATTCTTTTGCCACAAATTTAAAACTCTTATTATGTTACGCTGAAATTTAATAAGGAATTATTTTATTATTTATTTTGCGAGCTGATATGAACATGTATATTAATTAATACAGAAATTTTGACAATAAAATTACTTTTAGTTATTAAATTAGGACATTCGTTTTTCCATACCTCATAAGTTTATTGACTTTGAATAGCAGATCACAGAGAATACACAGTAAGTGCCTATGTTTTATCTCACCACCTACTTATTATCTCTTTCAATTGAATGTTAAACATAGTATTGATAGCAATATATAACCTAAAAGTGATTTTTATATAATACCTTATCATCATCAGGGCATCTGAAGAGATTGGCAAACGTCTGTTGCATATTTATAGCAAACCTTGGCGCGAAGACATCCTTATCTTGTCCGAATTGGTGCCGCGATTGCCTCACGATCGAGTCTATCACATATAAGCCTGGAACTTTATATTCAGGTTTGCACTTTTGTATAAACTTTTCAACGCTATGTACTACATGTTTGTAGAACTTTATTGCCTTTATAGCACCCCTTGTGATAGCACTCATCTTCGCCTTCGATATCGGAGGCTTGTTTTCGTACAACCCGGATAACTGAAAGTAAACGATTTGTAAGAGCGATGCCACGGTTAACTAAACCACTATACAATTTACGCGCTATTACCTCCGCGTTGAACGCTTTTACTTCTGGCATATCCATTTTTGTTATTAATCTCACTATAATTTAAATATTTATGGAATTCCGCTACTTAATATTATTATTTGCGTAAAGGAAATCATCTTCGAGAGCAGATCAACATGCTCAGAATTACAAAATGGCGTGCCTAGACGAATGTTGCCATATATATTTTTTAAATATACTGATTACAAAATAAGACACAAGTAAAGTAATAAGTAAAAAGTAAAAAATATATTGTAAAAAAATCAGTTAAAATTAACATATTAAATAAATATTAAAGTATTTGTAAGTCACTATATTAATATGATAGTTAAAATACGAGTACATTGGCTGAGATCCTAAGGCCCCCTGACCTACCTAATTTTAGCAAAGCTGAAATTTTGACGATTATTAGTCTAATGTGTAGTTAAGACTATGCGTACTTACTAACTTAAAAGTGGGGCCCTTTCACAGGTAGCGCCAAATTAAGGTACACACTCTTCTACATCGAAGTAGAAACGCTCGTATTTAAATATTTTTAAGAATAATTTATTCTTAAGAATAATATAGAAGATGTATATTTATTATCACCAGACCCTTTAAGTGGGCATTTGCTCCTGCCAGATGCCCTAAAGGTTGTTTAAAATTGAGGCAATTTGCTTATACGCACCCAAAACAATCCGATGGATCATCCTTCCAGAAAGAGATGTACATTTATTTGGTGCTACGTCTGAAAGGTTAGTAGCCCACTTTCAAGTTGGTGATTACGCATACTGTCTTAACAACATATTAGACTAAGAGTCCCCAAAACTTTAGCTTTGCTAAAATGACGTAGGTCTGGCGGCCCTGGGATCTTCGGCTATACAGTTTGGTACAGTGTTTTATTTTACTTTTCCCCAACTTTACATCAATACCAGTATATAATGATTTTTTTCTTGAACTGACTTATTAACAAAAAGAATTGGATATTATGATATAAAAATAAATCTGTTTTTAATTTTATGTCTATTTACTCCACGATTTTATTCATTAGCCATACCCACCAGTTACTAGTTTTCCAGTATAAAAGGTTACTGATATACAGTAGGATATCTTGATTAAGATTAATAGCCGATATAAATTATTTATTTTATTAAGCTTCAATTTCAAATTAAATCAATCGAGTTGAATTAGATATTTTTGTATATTTTATTTGTATAAATATTTTTTTCTATTATAGAGCATATAGGTATCATAAATCATATATATCCTGTAATATTAACTATGGTTAAACTATGTTTTTTAACTGTGGTTAGATAAATATATAAATATATAATAGTGTCATTGTCATATATTGCGAATAAAAATAATACCAAGTCTTGTTTTGTTACATTTAACTACATAATGAGTGACGAATATGCAGCTGTTAAGCGTGGAAAATTAGTTTTAAAAGGCGATAAACCAAAGTACGTTATCGAGGTTATAGTACTATTTTTCAAAATTTTACAATACGTAATAAATATTGTAAAGTACTTTTAGTTTTCATTAATTATACTTTTAATCAGGGCAAAAAAGCGCAAGCATAAGAAGAAAGACAAAACAGAAGATGAAAAAGTCGACGAAGATTGTATTAAACATGCCGGATGGTGGAAAGTAGAGAAATATGAAGACATAACAGGATCAGTTGCTATAGAATTTGGGAATAACGCTTATATATCAGCTTTAGATAACGGTCTATTTACTGTTGGAGCTCCTCATGGTGACTGTGAAGGGCCCTCACCTGAAGAAATATTTACTGCTTTTCCGGCTGGAGAAAACAAATTTGCACTGAAGTCTGGTTATGGAAAATATTTGGGAACTTCTTCTGATGGTCTTGTAATAGGGAGATCAGATGCAGTCGGCCCTATGGAACAGTGGGAGGCAGTGTGGCAAGATGGTAATTGTTTTTAACATTTAAAGGAATATATTAAGACATAAATCATAGCTGATATTACCCCTTCAACAGTTTCTAAATGAGGATTCATATGATGGATGAAGGGCTATATACAAATTTGTATGCACTAATAACTATTTTTCTTACCTTTAGATGGTTATTAATTTATAATTTATTTTGTAATATTTTTGTTGTAGCCATAATATTAATTTTTGAGAGAAATAGAGAAAAATTGGATGTTATTTAACACTTATATTACATAAAAGAATTAATAAAATAATAATACCATTGCAAATTTTTAATTTAAATATTATTTCAACATAAATAATCTTACAGGCCAAACAGCAATAATAAACTCGCTAAGTAAATTTGTAACAATAACTGAGGAAGACTCAGTTGTGGCCAGAGATTTTACAGCAAGCAAACAAAGTATGTGCAACATACGAAGCAACAAGAGTAGAGAAGTGAATAATACTAAAATTGTGGAAGAGGAAGGTGACTTGGCTGAAGTGGAGGTTAATTATGTGTAAGTTTACTTTTTTTTAGCTTCATGGTTATACTGTATATCATGTTAGGCAAGTTGATGTTTTTCATTAAATTTTTATGTATTTAGAGACTTGTTTTATATATGTAATTAGAAATTTTTGCAATGTTGATAAATTAATAAGAATAATGTGTATTATATATATATATAAACATTTTTTTTTAAATAACATACTTTATTTTATAATTCATATTTTCTTGATAAAACAGTTTAATTAAAAAATATTTTCAATTTCCAGTAAAAAGTTCCAGAAGTTTCAAGATAAGAAACTCCGCATCAATGAGGGTAGCACTATAGAATTGAAAAAAGCAAAAGTAGACGGAAATCTTCACGAAACATTGTTAGATCGGAGAAGTAAAATGAAAGCTGATAGATATTGTAAATAAATTGAAGTTATGATAAATATAATTGTGTTTCATATAAAATAAATTTTCTTCCTTTTTATCTATCAAGGGTTAAAAAATATTTGAATTTCAAGTAAATATTTGTATATTACCTACTGTACCCTGATAGATAATAATTTTGTTTTTATACAAATTTTTTTTTACTTTGACCAAATGTTCACATTGTTATTACAATTTCTTTATCACTACTTTGCCAATCAAATCAAAATGTTAGTGTATATTTATAAATAATATATACATATATATAAGTAAACTTTATATTATTTAAATATATCTATTCCATTGGGAACATAACCCCTTACCATCTCACTAATTTCTCGCTGCTAACCAGCAACCTGCGTATTGCTCATATATATTTTTTCACTTGTATAGAAACCAGGAATAAAGTAAAGGAATATTTAAAAAAATCCAAAATATGTTTTAAATGATTTATTTCTCTTGCAATGACATTCGGTACAAGGGGCCTAAAAATGTTTGAGAATAAATTTTGTATACACCGCGTTCTTAGAAACATACCGTATTCGTTACAATCATAGAGAATTTGAAAATACTAACTACATGTCTTATAAAAACCATATCTACACCTAAACCTAGTTAGACTAGACGACCTAGTCCATCGGAACTTGATTCAGAGCTTTTAGCGTTCATTAATTCCGAAGCCTGTTTATTTTACATAGATACTTAAATAAACAAATTATGAGTTACGGCATCAATTACTTAATAATTATTTTGACATAAGAATGGCGTCAAAATTACGCAGTCACAAAATTTTACTATAGATTATAAAATCATATAGAAACATACAGGCTTTAGAATTATGAAAGTTATACAAAAATGCAAATTAGTCTCTGAAGTAAGCGACACTTAAAAAGTAAGCTTCAGTCCAGTTCATATCGATAACTTACGATTAAAATTTTAAATTATACTGGCATTGAACGTTTGAGAGCTACCTTTGTAAATTAAATGAAGAAAATTATAATTAAAATATTTTATTTATATGGAAAAAAAGATAGTTTAAAACTACATATTTATTACTATGTATTGAATTTAATTTACAAAAGTGGCTGTAAAAAAGTTTTTATTTTCGTATTGATTCTGCATAAAACATAAATGTCTCCATGTTATCTTCTAAACTTAAAATGCATCATTATTATCTGATCTTCCAAATTAAATCTGTAATTGTCGAATGCGATAGATTCTGTGATTCGAGCATGAAATAAAAAAAACAATTAATGAAAACGTTTTTTTGTTAAAAATTGGGGATACATTGAAAAATAAAAAAAATCATATAATAATTGTTTACGATCATTTTATTATTTAGCAAGTACCACATCACTCTTAAGAATTAATTTGTAATATTCGAAAATTAAAAATGTTTTTTTTTTAATAATCAAGTGTGATATAGCACAGACTACAATTTATATAAAAACAATTGATATGATCCTAAACAACTAACAGTTATATAATAATTAAATTTTAATGTAAATGTTACATTTTTCGTCTATGTTTTATTTTTACATTTCCCAATATATGTACGTATTAGCATTTCTCACATAATTTGATCGCTAAATTCTAATTTTGGCATATATATGTATGTATGTATGACATATATATAAAACTTGACACTTAAGAAAAAAGTTGTACTATTTTTTTAAATTGAAATAATAAAACTGATTCGGTGGGCAATAAAATTAAATAAATAATCATCTTATACAAAATTAATATATGTATATTTCAGAGTATTTGAGATTGCCTACATTTTCAAATGATTGATACAATATACAAATGATGTTGAATTCATTGTCCTTTATTAAGCGAATCAATTCTGAACCCAATAAATTACTTATATAAAAATAACATAATTATTAATGATATTTGTAATTAATTTAAAGCTACTATTAGACATACATAAATATATTTTAAAAATGTATAATTATTTATAATTACATTTTAATAAAAACAAGCTACAATGAAATGATAATGACAATGAACTGGGGACAACAAAAATATTATCTCATTACTACTAATAAGTATGTTTTTTTGTTTGTAATTTTCGGGGTTCAGTGGGCATGAAGAGTTGTGACGTAATATACATATACGTAATGACAATATACACTTACTGTACAGCGAACTGCCGACCGCCTGGACGACCACCGGTCACTAGCGCTATTGAACATACAGGAAAATAAATTTAGCACTTCGCTTTTCGCTTTCGTGACATTGCTCGCTGAGTGGTAAAAGTCCATACCACACTTTCGTCTTAATATCAGAGAGAGGAAATTAAAATAATTCAATCCACCGAGAGGTAATCGAAACATCTCGTTTACATTCACACGCTGTGCTGCTGCGGCACAACGGCCTCTATAATTATATTAACAATTTTGTGTAGTACACAAATACACGAGCACTAACGCCCTTAAAATAAATTTTAATACAGTTTTGAAAAAGAAATATTAAAAAAAATACAATTAATAATTGACATGATGTAGCAGCACAGCATCTGGCTATAAGTACGAAACTTGTGGGTTCGTTCAAAGGTAGGGCACGAAAAAGTAAATAAAAATAATGAGTTTGTCATATAATTTGTATTGGATTAAGAATAGCAGTAATTGTGGGCTTGTTGCGGTTGCGAGTTCGACTTCCATTCAGGTGGTCGCTCGCTTGCTTCGCTCTGATGTCGAGGTAAAGTGCGGCGTTGAGTTCTGCCACTCAACACGTAATGCCTCCAGAATTCGGCAGAAACTGAGGAACAGTGTCTTAAAACTAGGTTCTCGCGTGAACGACCGGCCTCTGAATGATTATATTTAAATTATTTCTATTTCTCCACTCCACTCCCCACAACGTAAATATAAACGTAGGATAAAGTTGTTTGACGTTACCTGCACCCCTTCCATATTGCATATATCTCAGCTGGGCGGTCTCGTCCCCTCTCCTGATACATTGCCACCTTCACCGCGCTCACTGCGTAGCCACTCGACGAACTCATCTAACATTACTGGCCCTAGACGGATAATAATTAATATTCAATAAAGAAAACAAAGAAAATAAATGCAAGGCCCATATTTATATTTATTTTGTTACTGTGAAGGGAATATGTTCAGAAAAAATAATTTTTGAAAATGGTATAAAATACTGAACAGTGGTAAGGATTGAAGGACAAAAAGTTATGGCATTGTTAGATTTTTTTACGTTTGATAGATACTGATACGAAAACAATTTGGACAATATAAAAAAAGGAATTTTTATTTAACATTATTTGTTAAAGTGTAAAGATTTAAGAAAATACACAAATAATACAGGTTTCTATTACCTTTAAGAAGTAGAAGAATAAAAGAAATGACACTCAAGGACAAAAATAAGTGGGAATTCGAATAAAGGTATTATAATATATTGTATTGACAAAGACCTTTTTCTGAAATAATAGCTCCTAACTGCCGACGCACATATTTCACTAAGTTGATTAATAAATATTAATCTCAATTTTACTTTGTCGCAAAATTCCGAAGAAAAGAGCAACAGTTCTTTCCAGCTGTTCTTAGCAGTACTGCTTGCTTATTTTTTTTACACGGTTCAAAAGTGCTTGCAAAAGTGTATGTAAATAATGAATATTTCTAATTTAAATGTATATACTGACAAGCGCCGTCTGCGTCGTAGGCGTGCAGCTGCGCGTCCACGGAGCGGCTGAACTCGAGTATATTGGTCCACTGATCGCGGTTGACGACGCGGTAGCGGCGCCCGCGCAGGAACTCGCCCAGAGGCGCGCGCAGCGACCAGCGCGGCAGCAGCACCGCCAGAAGCGCGCGCGCCGTCGCCGTGTCCAGCGAGCGCTGGTCCTTGTCCTGCACGCACATTAAATACAGTACTTGTATGGAAATTGTCAAAAGCAAGAAAAAAATATAAAGTCAAATTTACGCATGATATCTATGTATACCTAACTTCAATACTGCCATACTCTATAAGGATTCTGATTTTGACAACACACACAATCACAATCCATGTGCCTGGCATTAGCCAAATGTTTGTGTACAAGGCTTTGTATAGGTACAATGAAACCTCCTGTTTGTGAAAGAAAAAGATCTGGTCGACCACATAGTGTTTGTATGAAAAAGCGATCAAAGCAATAAGGG
Organism: Heliconius cydno galanthus; assembly: GCA_036379175.1. NCBI lineage: Eukaryota > Metazoa > Arthropoda > Insecta > Lepidoptera > Nymphalidae > Heliconius > Heliconius cydno. The sequence continues at coordinate 586,920 of JAKRZM010001263.1, forward strand.
AAAGAATTCGAAGAAATCCTGTCTGAAAATTAGAGATTTTATCTCGGGAGTTAAAGATAAATTTATCTTATCTCGGGAGATGAATACCCAGCAGCTTAGAACTTGCATCTAGCATAAGAGATGCTCCGGTCATTTCTTAACTGATAATTTAAAAAAAAAAATGGGGTGGTAAAACAACTACTTAAGCGGTACGCAAAGGGACCAAATGCAACGCAAAGTACAGAAAAAAATTGTTAATGGATGAGAAGATTTTTACAATTGAGGATTATTTTAACAAACAAAATGACTGTATTTATGCTGAAAGATCTAAAGGAGCTTCCTAATTAGTCAACACAGTACAACAAGGATACAGTACAATGTTGTATGTGTGTTGTTAATTTTTAATTATATACACATAATTAAAAAATATTTTTTCTTTGTACAGCATTTATGGCAAGACTAAGTATCATTTTTATTATTTTTTAATTTTTCATTATAATAAAAATCCTCTTACCCTTGCAAAATCATATGAATATCTATATACAGCTTTAAACACATAGGAGTCACTGAGCAAATGGCGCAGGTAGTCTAATTTGTTTTGTAACTTCTGGACACTATCACATTGTAAATCTGTTAATCCTGAAATTAAAAAACATAATTAAAAAATATATTTGCATTTTTTAAGTTTCCAGATGTATCCTACATATAGCAGAGGTAGTCAGAGGAAGTTTAGTGTGAAGGCACTCCATTTTCCACGCACCGCCGAATTTTGAGGACATTGATAATATGAAACTGTTAATATACAGAACTTAACTTCACTTTGTAACATTTGTCTTGTTACATGGCCGAGGAAATAAAAATAATGAATTCTGCAGAGTATGATTTTTAAAAAAATAAATTTCAACAAAAAACACTTAGAGAAGTGAATGAAAACAATAAATTTTATTATTTTCTATTAAGTACACAATACAATGCTTATTGTGCAACTATAACAATTGTAGCAGTCTTAAAAATAGAAAAAAATTATAAGTATACCTTTAAGCCATTCCTCCTGTGTAAAATATCCCATTTGTTTGGCACCCATTTTGTATGCTATGACCAACATCACAATATTTTCCGGATCAACGCCAATGTCTTCACAAAATTTTTCCATGCCTTCAGGTCCTGGAAATATTCAAATAATTTTCTTAGTAATGCAACTTCTATTTAAAAATTTATAACAGATTGTTAAATTGTATATCAGTTAAGAAAATTATAGATCGAGAAAATGGTAATGCCTATTATATTAGTTTAGGGAAATAAATAGGAAGAGGCCAGTGGTAGCACAGGGTCACAAGAGTGTGACTGTAAATGGACAGGTTGTGGGTTCAATCCTCACTCAAGGATATGAAATATTTAATACTTTCATTTCCTCGCTCTGGTAACAAGGCAAAGCACGGCATACGGTTTCGCCGCTCAAAACGCAATACCTCCAGAATTTGGCGGAAAGTGGGGAACTTAGTATCTTACCACTAACTTCTCGCTGCCTACTCTGCTGTTTGTAAGCGAAAAATAATGAAAAGAGCTATATAATTTCAAAATTCTTTGTTCCTACTCCACTGAAAATTTTTACACATAAGCAAAGGAAAAAGTAAAATAATAGACAAATTAAGTATATTTTTTTTACCTAAAACATCTGGCTCTGATACGGTAGTGTATTCTTTGAACCATGCCAAACATTTTTTTACACTGAAACTTGTATCTTCTGTTTTAGAATGTCTTCTGGAACTGAAATGGAAAAGATAGAAAATTAAATGAATTATCAAATTTATATATATTTTTTCATACCACTCTTTCTCCATATGGCCGGCTGGGCAAAAGGAAACTAGTGTGGGACACTCCATTCTCCATTATAACACTTCCGTTCCCCACATTCCGCCAAATTTAAAGATATTAATTACTAAAATTAGTTTGAGAATTTTCTATTTCTATTCATAATAAACCTTGAGGCTGTCTGCTGACTGCAAACGCGATGGTTGTGGATACGATCCCCACTCGGCGGACTGATTATATTTAAATTATTTCTATTAAAATTATTTCTATTTCCTGGCTTTGGTACACAAAGAGGGAACCTGGTGTTAAACATTTTGTTTCCCACTTTGCGTCCGATTTTCAAGACATTGCGTGTTGAGTACATCGGTAGAGCGGTTAGAGGGTTCAGCGTGAAGCTTACATTAAACTAACCTTGTATTCCTAGATCGTTTGTGGTGGTGATGGTCGTCGAGTGAAGTAGTTCCAGGCAGCAGCTCGGTAGAGGGGGCGCCACTGCGCGTACGCTTACTGCAACGCGGCATTGCTCTACCACCCTGATATATTAAATACTTATCATATATATATATATGGATATTTATTAATATTACTAGCGGCCCGCCCGCGGCTTCGCCCACTCACTTCACTCCTAGCTTATGTTATTTTAAATTATTAGGTCAGAATAATAACCTCATTTCTTTCAACACTGACCATGCAGAACAACTATTCCGAAGCCGTTATATTCATATCTCTTAAGGTTTAGCTGGATTGTTAAGGTTCCATATCAGCTGCTCCAGATCTACATTTTTAATGTGTGAACAGAAAATGCTTGTTATGTTGATCAACTTTTACTAAGATGCTATATTTATACCTCTTAGAGATTACTTGGGCTGCTAGGGTTCCTACGTCAGACCTTCATTTTTGTTATGTAGGTGGAAATTATTTGTTATGTTGTTCAATTTTCCCCAAGGCAGTATATTTATATCTTTTACAATTTAGACAGGCTGTTAGGGTTCTACATCAGGTATACAGATTTTCAAAATAAACTATAGCCTAGATGTTGCCTAGACTTAACAGTCCTGTAGTTCCGGAGATTAGCGTGTACAAACAGACAATTTTTATCTTGTGAATTTGGGCTCTATTACTGTTCCTAAAACTCCCTCAATTAAAATTTTGTAAATATATTCAATGTATAGACACACCATTTTTACTTTCTTATTATATGTATAGATTACATTAATAAATATGTATTAGAATCCAGTGTACAATTATGATTACACTGAAATAATGCCTGAGAAAAATTGCTAATTTATAGTAATCATATAAAGCTCAACAGCTTCTTTGTTTGCACAATCAGGAATTATTGATTCCAATTGAAAAAAATATTTTCCATATATTAATCAAGGAAGGCTATGTATGTGATAATACTTTACGTCAATTGGTTCGATGTAAGTATTTTTACATCGCCCACACTTTATCAAAACACAAATCTCCTAATTAAAAAATTGTCTGAAGTAATTTCTGATTTTGTGATAAGACCGTCTTTTGTGGTTCATTTTTATATGGCTGCGGCAAAGCCCAAAAGGAGGGTTATGTTTTTAGCATGTATTTGTGTCCTTTGATCCCTTCTAAACTGGTAAACCAGTAAACAACCGATCTTGATAAAAGCAAGTGTTACTGGATATATTCATTCTAGTTATGAATTTTCCCGCGAATTCTGAAGGCATTGCGTATTGAGTGGCAGAACCCAACACTATGCTTTGCCTTGACACCAAATCGAAGAAATGAAAATATTAAATGTTTAATTTCCTCAAGTGGGAATTGAACCCACAATTTGTCATATTTAGTCACATTTTGTGCCCTTGCACCGCAAGATTTATAATTTCTAGATTTATTCAAATTAATGTGTTTTTGGATTAGACTATAAGATTAAATAATTATAATATCATAAAGCTGAAGAGTTTGTTTCGTTGAACATGCTAATCTCAGGAACTATTGGAAAATTCTTATATTTTGGATAATTCATATGATCCGTATGTATTATAATACATCATGCTATAATCCATAATTTTGAAGTAACAATAAAAATGTTGTAAAAAGTGTTTTTGTCCAAGTGGATGAAGCCACGGGTAAAGTAATTTTATAATATGGAAATGATAGCAATTTTTGCTGGTCTGTTAACATTGCGGCCATGAATTTTGACAGCCATTCAAAATTTAAAAAAAATGATTATATGTATTCAAATTACAACAAATATAAAAATAAAAATTCAGAGAGATCTAAATTATACTCAACATACTAATGTATGTTAAGATTTTATTATTTTTTTATTATAGTAGTACTTGTATATATACTTAAATTAAACAATGAAAGTTGTAATTATATATAGAATATATTAGGTAATATTATAAGGAAAACATGTTAAAGCTACTATGTACTAATATTATTCTTTAATAATGTCGTATCAGAACATGTTTCACGTTCTTTTGAACTTTAAAACAAGGCTAAATAGGCTATTGTTAAATTTTCCAAAACATTACTTATAAACATCAATTATGCAAGTAATTAAGCAGTTACACATATATTATGTTATTTATGGAATTTTTTGGAATTCATAAATTTCATTTTGCATGTTTCGATTTTTCAAGCACACCCACGCGAGCAAATCCATGGTATTGTGTTAGTGTATATTTATAAAAGCAACTAACGATTTAACAAGAAAATGTCAGTTTAACAACACGTGTAATGATAAATACTTACTATAGGTGGCAGATTCGATATAAAACTAGAGAACTTGAAAGGGTTTTCGTCTCCTATTTTGCGAATTTGCGGAGACAGCTTGACGAAAAAATGTCTACTTGACAGGTCGATAATAACCTGAAATAAAAAATCAATGTGGGGATAAAGGGAGAGCGAAAATGGCACATATCACAATACAAGGCATTAAACATGTACCTGAATTTATTATAATAAAAATATAACAAAAAACAACAAATGGTGAAGTAGTTCATAAATCTTGGCAATACTTGGTGCCTTATATGTTAAGCGAAGAATACACTTATAAACAAACTAATGAAGTAGAAACGAGTGTAAAGAGTATTTTAAATGTTTTTATGACACATAAAACATACCGTTCATAACAAATTATAACAAATTTTATAAAATTAAAGTGCAAACACAGCGGCGGAGAAGAGAAAAACTCAAAACGAAACTATTCGAGTCACAGATAATAACAAAACAAAACGACGTTTTGTCAATACTTTGCATTAGCAATTCATAGACAAGTATTTATAATTTAATCAAAAATAGAGTTCGTTGTGATTTTTTTGTTATTTAATTATAATTAAATATAGTTCTATAAATACTAAACGAAGTTGGATTGATTGATTGACGAGGAACATTTAAAGTATAGACAAAGTGCGGTACTTTGTTTGTACTGGAATAGAAACTGGAATAGTACCCAAAATATAAATTCTACTAAAGTTAATATTCTTATGTAATTTATTCCTGTAATGGAGAATGAAGAAAATTATATTTTTTATTATATTGTCTAATATATATTTTTTTGTAATTGTATATACATACAATCTCTATTTATTTATATTTTTTTGCTTATATGAATATGCTTTTCTTTACAATTTTATATTCTAATTCCTAAACGGAACAAGTAAAAGATAAACTTTTTACTTGTTCGGTTTTCAAGAATTAGTATTCATGGTTTTCACTTTTCGTTTCGAAATGTTTCAATTTTTAAATATTATTAATATAGCAAAGTAACTTGTAAGGTTTTATATTTTTATATATAAATATTGTCATTTTCACATCCTTCTTATAGTGAAATACTTATATTATGATGGATAACGAAAATTAATCCTAAGGGGCCGTTCGATTAACATTTAAGAAATTTATCTTGCTTATTTTGCCATTGTTTATAAAATGTGATAATTTTCCTTTCCCATTTTGACACTTCCGTTCCCCCACTTTCCTCCGAATTTCCTCCACATGCCTGTTAAGTGGTGGAACTCAACGCCGCGCTTTGCCTTATTACCAGAGCGAGGAAATAAAAATATTAAATATTTCATTCCCCAAAGCGGGAATCAAATCTACAACCGTCACATTTACGTCATCGCACACTTGTGCCCCTGCGCCACGATAATCGATGATAATTTATAAGGATAGCTAGTAAAACTAAGCAATGGAGAAACAAGCACTCTAGCTTAATATGATTTACAATCAATTTATGTTTGAATACCTAATTAAAAACGAATTCGTCTCGTTTTGCCCAAATGAGATGAAAAACAAAACGGTGCCACCCACAATTTTTACCGGCTAAAAATGAATCCTGAAAAATAAAAAAGAAAACAACCATTTATAATATCATCTTGGGCGTTCTTTCTAAATAGATTGATATTTACTTAATAAGTATTGCATGCCCCTAGATAAAAACTATACATTTACTAAATTACAGACAACTAACTAAAAACATCATTTATAAATAGATATTTAAATCTTATTAAATAATAGGTATATTGATGTACAAGCAAATTTGCATCGTACGAACTACCAAAAATCTGTTTTTAATAGTATTATATTTTTTTACTACCTAATTTAATAAAATCAATTAGCTTTTCTAAACAGTTTCTATAAAGTAAATGTATTAAAAGCATTGCCATAGCCACCGTCGCGTCATACAGGAGTTAGGGCGTGTCGGGTAAATACAGGATAGCAAACGTGATAGTTGTGGGGCTAAACATACCCTAGGGAATATTAAAAGATGAAAAACTGATTGTGACGTGGTATAAGTAGAAGTCATAGTGGCGCATTGGGAACAGTGTACGACTGTGAACGATGGTTGTGCATTTGAATTCCTATTTGGCAAGCCAAATTGTAGCATTGACACCATCGTAAAGCAATGGCACAACGGTAATTGTAACGCGACGGTTGTGAGTTCGATGTGCATTACATTCGCATGTGTGTTGTGGGCCACAGCTTATGGCCACGACTGGCTTCATTAACTTTGAATATTTCGAAAAATCAAAGTCAATTTTAGATATTTTTTTTCATTATTTCAATTTTACTAAAGCATAATATTATGTAAATATCGATAATACAAAATCCCTGAAAATAGAAAGAAATATTTATATTCGGAAACGGAAACTTATCCTTTCAAGAAAAACTCCTACGTCGGTTCCATACAGATAACTTTTCACACCTTAAACGTAGAATAGAATTGTATATTTTAATTCAATGTTTCTCAAGTAGGGCGGGGAAGCCCGGCAACCTCTCGCCTGGTGAGGCAATGCATTTAAATTAAACAATCTTTTATTTCCGCTGCCCCCAGCGAAGATTTGCAATTTCCTCAAAACTTTTAATAGCTTTTGTTATTTCGATTATAACTTCATTGTAATTGTAACTACTTATTTTTTTATTAAAAAATATGTTTATTGTTTGAAATATTATAAATTTTAAAAGAAAATTGTAATTTTTGTATATAACAATACATAAATGAGAATAAGCAGAAATGAGAGCAGAAAGGATAAACCTCAATAATTGGTTCATCATTGTGCATATATAAAAGAACAATGCATTCAATGTACGGCTTAGTATGTACTTTTTGTAATATTTTCTTTTATGAGGAGAGCTTCATCAAAAATTGAATACAATTATATTAATAAAACATTTGATAAATTAGTGTGAGTAGTCTTTATGTGTAGTCTGTATAAGAAGTGACCCTTCTTTACTATACTTTCCATATGAAGTTAGCCAAAGACCAAAGACATCAAAGTGTTTTAGGCAAAGTAATCTCATATCTCAGGTCCTTATAAACGATCTGTGAACATCATAAAACAGCTTAAGAAACCCTTTTCAAACTATACAAAGTTTGTTTAAACTTAATAAAGTGAGTCGTTTATTACTATACAACCTACATAGTGGAACGAAAATGGCGACGGCTCGGTCCCATTCAGCCGGCAGTCTGTTCGCCCCCTCTCACCCTATATTACCCCAAGCCCGAGCTACCCTTTCAGTTAGTTACTCGCCAACCCTCGTGGAGGGTGTACGTCCTATGCAATAAATATTAACGCGATCTTTTCCGAAGTGCAATAAACATTTTCGAATTTTCTCTCTCATATTGTGTTCATGTGCTGTTCGTTCTGTTATTCTGTTTATATTTAGTTTTGTTTGTGATATTGTTATTCGATTGGTTTAGTACAGGAAGGTGTTTGTTTTTGTCCGCTATAACAACTTACGTAAGTATTTACTGCATTGCGATACGCTCTAATTTTATAATTTTCTATTCAAAGTAATGAGTGTTTTAAGAAATACTAAGTACTTGTATAGATTTTTTACAGATTAAAAATATTTTTCCTTATTTACGATACTTTTGTAGATGAAAAAATTGATGTTCGATATTTTGAATAAAGTAAACTGTTCTTTTATATATTATATTGAAGTAGAAAATGTTTATGTTTTTATAGAGCATTATGTACTGGGATATGTATTGGGATACCTGCTATCCCGAACATTGCTTCTGAAATAACTGTCTCTACTATTATATTACAATAATGTGACGAGTTTTTGATTCATGTTTTCTTTTAAATTCTAATATGGAACTTTTATTGTTTAACTCAATTATAATAACTTGGAGTCTCACGTAGTTTGGACTTTTACGTATTTAGACTTTTTCACGAGTCTGCATTTTCGGAAGCATTTTCTAGGGAGTGAGCTAAGACAATAAAAAATTAAAATAAATACAAATTAATCTATGTTTGAAGTACTTTCAATTAAATCATGGAATTCAATAGATAAACAGTTAAATCCTCTACTTAAATCGAATTTGAATCGAGTTAGCTCCTTTCTGGGCAATCCAAACAGCAAAAGATTTGATAGAATATTTAGAGATTTTCTAGTAAGGTGCACACTTGTTCAAGGGGCCCGTTGCATTGCGTTTCCGCCCTGCACCCTCCCCCGAGTAGTGAAAATTCAATTGCAGGACCATTTGAGCTTTTATTTGATTTCCTAACGTTTTCCTCCGTAACATGATAAAGCTTGTACGGCGTATTCCGGAAATGTACATGGAAAATTGCGTATTTCGTCCTAAATTGAGTTAATGAATTGAGAAATGAATATGATGATAACAAACTGGAAAATTATTTTCAGACATGGAAATGTCAAATATAATAATAAATTATGGATTATGGTGTTGTAAAATTAAAAAAATAATAATTCACGTTATATTATTTGCTTACTCTATAATTGCTTAAAATTGATTTTTTAAGAAAAATAGCTCTATATTTGTCAAAATAAAAACATTCACATTTTTTAGTATGTACCTACAATGTATGTACATATATCAATAATATTTTTGTTTGACAAACTGAGAAATGTCTACTAAAAATTGTTCGAATATTTATTTCTACTCACGGTAGATACCACATACGTATATATGTACAATTTTTAATACCGTTTGGAATTTAGTGTGTCTCAAATATTTTCAAAGCTTCTGACTGTGATGTTGGCTAAAGTAACGTTTGTACAAGAAAGGTTGAAATGATGCACAGCCTTTACTTTTTTATCAGCTCTACGTTTATTCTGTATAGCACGGTAAGCAGCGAGAATCTAGTGTCAATACACTCCGTTCTGCACTTTTCACCTGAATTCGAAGGAAGAGTAAAAATATTGTGTATTGATTGAGTGGTCAAGGCCAGATTGTAGAGCGGTCGAATAAAAATAATTTGTATGTCTGTGTAGAAAATGGAACTCACTGCGCCATAATGGGCTTTTAAATTTTTATAAGCAATGTAGAACATAAATAGTATTATTTGTATTATTGTATATCATTTTAAAGCACCCAAAAAACTATTTTCCCCTAAAAACCCTTTTCAATTCGCTTTCCCATACAGGGCTTTGACAATTTGTCACTGTTAGCGCAAATTAAGTCTCCGGCGTGTATGTATTCGATACATTACCTTCACGCTTGCTCTCGTTAAAACTGACGCACGCCGAGCAGTTTACTAGACTGTGAATGAAGCAATCTACATATTTTTGCCACTTTTGTATCATAAATTTAATGAAATATACAAATTTTAATGATTTTATTTCAGATTGTTATTAATACGTTTAAGATTTACCCAATATATTTTATTCGAATTTAAAAATGAAATCTTTTAATTTGAAAAATCTGTATTTACATAGGGTTTTAAAAAAAGACCATGAAAAATCAATTATGCCATTCTACAACATACACTATAATACATATATACATATTATACAAAGTAACTGCGTTAAAAACAACTTGGTATACATAAAAATCATGATTTATATACATTATACGCGCAGATTTAATGAGATAAATTAGTTTTAAAAACAAATATACTTTTGTGTCTATTTTTTTATCTCTAAAAATACTTAATTTCATTAAATAATAAAAAAATATTTTTTTTATAGCTTAAAATAGCGTGAAATCTTTGTTTAAATATACCCTGCCCAATAAGTGGTATAGACATAGAAAAAAATGAAAGCGAGAAGCTTTTGTTCTTCCGCGCTTTTAGTACAAATAGAATGCTTTTATTTCAGCAGTTAACGGGAGAGTTATGTATTATTATGTCATTGTACTAAACCACACATGAAATAGAAGAAAGAGTATTAGGCTGTAAACATTATTGGTTCGATTCCCAATCGGGGAAAAAAATATTTTTATTTCCTCGCATTGGTAACAAGACCAAACGCAATGATTGATTTCCGTTGCTAACAACGTCTCGGAAACTGGATGGAAAGTGGGGAACGGAGTGTCTAAACACTAGCTAGGTACAGTAAAAAGCTATAAAAATATTATATACTTTCATTTCTATATTCTAACATCTAAATTTTAACGTTTAATACACAATGCTAGTTTACGCATTCTGATTCTTAACAAAGGATGTATTGTAGGGAGGTAGACTGTGAATAAAATAATTTACATATCATTTTCAAGTACACAATTTAATATTATAAGCTGTAAGCGCTGATCTCTGGTTTATATTTGTGTAAAATGATATTAATCTTCACATTGAAATAAGTATGGGTAAATTGTATTTTATCAATTTGTTTCTCATAACGGTATTTCAAACATTTCAGTTCGTTTCTTGTTAACAGAGTTATTCTCCATACTTGTTTTTTTTTAAAAACATTATCTTCTCGCTTAAATTGAAATTCGCCCAATTTTCAAGAAATGCATTCGATTTTGCATCCGGATGTCTTTTTGGTTATCAGGGCGAAGGAATAAATAAATAAAGAGGATAATAACTCTTTCCCTCGAGTGGGAATCAAACTCACAATCGTTGCGTTTACACTCATACCTTATATCGCTGCGCCAAATATGTATTTAATATTAAAATAAAATATAATCATACATCAAAAAGTAATCAATTCATACTAAAACACATACATTTTCCATTTTCCTAATAAATTTTCATAGAAAACAAACAATACAATATTATATGAAAAGTCTTTGACTAATGTTATTTAGTCAAATAACCATTAACAGGGGGAAACAGTGAACGTCATTTTCTGATGATTTATTACTATTTCTTTTATTATATAAAAGTTTCTTTATGAATAAGATCATTAATAAAAATATACAAAGGTATTTCAAAGAAGTTAGGTCCATAATAGGCCTAGGTGTGTTATTAAAAGTAAATTATCATTTTAAAATATAACTTACAAATAATAATACCTACCATATTTTCTTTTTGTATAGCAGAGTGGGCAGAGAGACATTTTTTTTTCCATTTTCTCCTCGGACCCTGTATTTAAAGTACCTGAGTAGATAATCGAAATAACTCAAAGTCCCCAATAGTGATCAAACACCTAATACTAGGTGTTAAGACGTTACGTTCCCATTAAAACACTTCCGTTCTCCACTTTCCACGAAATTCTGAAGGCATTGCGTGTTGAGTGGCGAAACTCAATGCCGCGCTGTGTTTCATTTTCACGAGCGGGAGTCGAACCCACAACCTGTCGCGTTTAGAGTCGCACGCTTGTGTGCCTGCGTTACAACTGGCCTCAAATACTGTTCTAAAATGCTTAATAAATTCAATATAATTATTGTATCTCATACAAAATTTGCAACCTTATTTAAAATGTTGATTTTGCTTTAAATTCAATGTTGCGACATATTGCCGTCGTCTAAGAATGTCTTCCATTCATAGGTATATATAGGTATATATGAAAAGAGGGAGGGTGGCGTCGCGGTTTGACTCATTACGACCTGCCACTACTCCTGTTTAATCAGCTAAAACACTCGCTTTATAATTTGCAATGATTGTACGTACAAATTACATACATAGAAAATATCAGATTTCATAAACTTTATACATTTGGAAATATTTTTGGCAAACAAGCATTGTCTGGAAAATTGGGTGTTGCGTGGGGAACGGAGTGTCTTTACACTAAGTTCGATCTGCCTATCCTGCTTTGCGAGATGTAGCGTGAATCTTAAAAAATATATAGGTATCAACAAATTCTTAAAAAATATATGGGTATCAACAAATAGGCGTAGGGGTTCAAGCGACTATTAACGTTGAGGGTTCGGTTCCCATTCTGGAACGGAACGGAACGGAATGGTATATTTAATATTATCATTTTTTTTGTTCCGTCAATACGCAATGCTTCGAGAATTTGACGGAAAATTGGGAACGGAAGTGTTCGAAGGAAGGAAGGAAATGGAAGGTTAAATCTGCCTACCCTGCTATGTGCAGAATACAGTGTGAATCTAAAAAAAGCTTTGGTCGACATGGTTTACCAGAACGCATAGTTAGAATTAATTGTGAACTGCCGCACATTAAATTTCATAACGCTCAAATGGCTTTCACGCTGGATGTAATCAACCGCATAATGGTATGCGTTAACAATAGACGAAATTTGAAATATTTTCCATTATTAACAATAACTGTTTGTTGAAAGCTAATATTGTGTCGATAAAATTTAATTGGCTGTAGACTAGCATCGCGTTCCTGATATCCTCGCCCTCAGTTAATTTTTTTTCATGACTTACTTGGTTTATTGTCATGCTTAGGTGGGGCAGAGGGCCTCCATAGCGCTCCACCATCGTGTTCTGTTCTGAGCATTTCGCTTTTCCTAGGACCACATTAGCCGCTCTATATATTATGTAGGTGTGCTTGCTGAAACAAAGTTGCTAAATGTGTAGATAATGGAGAATAGAGTGATCTATCACTAAATCCTCTTATAAAGTTATATGCTTTCTTAGAAATTTAAAATAATAAAAACATATTACCTAATGTATTATAAAGTAACGTAAAATGTATGTATTATTAAAAAGCTAATATATTTCAATGTGCCCGATTGTTTCACAGGGAATTCTAGAGCTCATATAAAAGTTACGCAAACTGTCATGAATAAAATATTCTCAAGAATAGAATTGTATTGTATAAATAGCTTTTGGTCTGGTTATAAAATAAGGTACCGCATTTTATAAAGACACTTAAAACGCAAACGCCATACTCAACTAACGTAATATCGTGAGGTACCTTATAATATCGTCTCGGGAATATGCAATAGAAAATTCAGTTCATTTTGTTGGGAAGCTGGAATATTTGTGCGGAATGCAATAATGCGCTTAAAATGGCTGACTTTTAGTTGTTTTAGGCAAAACAGACGGTTTTTCCTGGCTTTTGTCTGAATATACTCGTAATTTCTTATACTATATAAACAGAATATACTTTTATTAAATTAGTGAATCAATTTTACATTTTTAAATATAAATTATTATAAAAAAAGATACATTTAAAAATATAAAAAACCACTCTTCCGAGGGCGGGACAAGGGTCCAAGCCATCGGTGGCTAGGGCTCCAGAGAGAGGAACCGCCGCACAATACGTGCCGTCTCAAGTAACACTGCCTTCTGTATCCGGTTCTTGATCCAACAGCTAAGCGATAGCCTCTTAAGGTGTTGGTCGAGGCTTTTCGCTATTAGACCGTTAACCGAAACCACTATCGGCACAATGATAGTCGCATTGACATCCCACATGGCGGTAATCTCATGGGCTAGGTCCAAATATTTAGATT
>JAKRZM010001263.1:601009-619711 GCA_036379175.1 Heliconius cydno galanthus
ATGTACAAATAATAAACTATATATAAACCTTCCCTGAGAAATACTCGACCTAATGGTGAAAACCGCATCCAAATCCGTTGGGTGGTTTAGAAGAAGAAGAATTAGAAAGTTCAGACAGACACAAAAAGCGACTTTGTTTTATAAGGTATAGGATGTTGAGGCCGTCGAGACGATGAGGTACAGGCTCTACGTCCACGGTTGTGGGTACGGTTCCCACTCGGGAAAATGAAGAATTTTCAAAGCGTTCAAATTTGAGAGAAAAGTAGGGATTGCAATGTCTTAACATAACACTAGGTTCCCTCTGCCTACCCCGCATACCCTATTCGAGGAATATAGGGTGAATCGAAAATATCAACAAAGTACATTGAGAACGCAAATTAAAAACGTATTTAATCAAAACATAACATCAAAAGGGATAACAATTCCAATTCAATCCCCCGAATCCCGCGTCTTTGGGCATTACTGCGAAATAATTTGTCAAGTTTCAATTGAATAAAACCTACTGTGTAATATTATAATACGCTAGCGACCCAAACATGGCTTCGTATGGCTAAAGTAATTATTATATTATAGCCAAATATGTACAAAATCTTTACATAAATTATATATAACCTATGAGTTTTACTATAAAGATTCATCTATGTGCGTGAATGTGGAACAAACTTCCCATTCACAAGGTTTTTTAAAGGAAACAGAAATCCAAATTCCTTCATAAAACTTAAATAAACCAAAGCATCGTCCTATTATATTATGTAAGTATATATCTCTTATTTTTGTAGATTTTCGCAAAAAAACTCTTGAGGTGAGGAGCTCAAAAGCTTTTAGAAGTCCGTTAAAAATTAAAATTTCTCCAGGTAATAGCTATTAGCTACAATGTTATTAATTTTACTTATTAATCTTTCCATAATATATAAGTAATTATAAGCAAGTAGAAAGACACAACTTAATCACTTGAGAATTATATTTTTAATCATCAGTTTAGAATCTTTAAAATCAATCCACAGATGACGGAGAAATCGACGGAATAAACGTTGCTAATTCTTAGATTCTCCACAAATAGTGGTGGACGATTCGATATTTAACAACTCAAGACACAAATTGAAATAGAAGAATATTAATATTGATATACGAGTACATGTATTATTTAAAGTGCGGCACCCAAAATGCATTTTTTTCTAAAACAGATGGAAAATGAAAAAAAAAATAATCGTAAAATTCTACATCTATGCCACATAAAATGCACATCTAGTATTAAATTGGTTCAAAAATGTTAGGGCACGAATGGAGATAATAGTTGCCTGCCTTTATACCTCCCATCTATCTATCTTTCCATCTCCGGACGGACGGCTCCAATTAAAGTACCTACAGTTTCGCACGGGGGCGGCCGACCGGCAAACGTACACGCTTGTAGGGCTACCGAAGTAATAACTAAAGAACTATAAATACAAAACTGGTGCTTGTCGGTGCTTTAGTCGTGTTTTCTAGTTAATTTTAGGTTTTCAAAGGTAAGGTAAGATAGGGAAAAGTTAAAATTAGTTGTCTTGAAAATAGTTTTTCATTTCTTTGATTTTTGATTGGGTGTTGTGTTGGATTTAGAAAACCATTTAGTACGACACTACGAAACGCGAAGTTTCGCTATTTTTTTACATTTTGAAAATTATTTTAAATAATTAATGTATACATTATAAATATAACCAGAGAAAAAAATATATTAAAAGGTAATAAAGTTGCTCTAACAATGGTCAGCGTAGTATGACTCATGACTGTTCTTCACAACTCGATGACTTCGAACAATGTGTTCTAACTTGTTAGTGATGGCTGACAACGCCCTTCCTGGTTATTGCCAAATACAATATGTATGTATGTATAAGCTAAGTTATATAAATAAAGAAATTGTACGATTTTAATTGTAACCACAATCTAATAAAGTTAATTATTATATATTACAGTTTAAAAATATATTTTTTTTAATTATTTTCACGAGACTGCTTGAATACAAAAATTTGCGAAAGATGTGTGGAAATAAAGAGGAATCTTTAAGCAAAATCATTATCGATAGCCCTGGTTCCGTTGGGTTTCGCCTATAGAGCCAGTTGCCTTATTCCTTTTAATTGCAGATGCTCTGTAAATTGAACAGTGCATTAAAAATGCACACGAAACAAAAAATAACCTTGGGTTTTCACGTGCAAATGTAGTTATTTACACGATACTATAATTGAAACATACAATTTTAAAGCTAAAATTTAGCTGATCCGATTTTTACGGGACGTTTAGAGGGAAGAGGTCTTTGAAGCAATATGTAGGTTACTTTTTGAGGAACATATACCAGAATTGTCTCGGGAATTCTGAAATGATTTATCAATTGGGACATTCGGGAATTCGGGATATGATTTGTGAAGGAAGGCAAAAGGCTATGTTACATTACGTTAATCGTTTCGAATCAGCCAGTGGCTCAGGGGCACAAAGTGTGACTGTAAACCCGACTGGTTGTGGGTTCGATCCACACTAAAGGAAATAAAATATTTACATACTAAAATTTATATTTTCTTTTCTGCGCTCTCGTGCCGAGGTAAAGTGCGGCGTTGAGTTCCGCCACTTCTGCAGAAAGTAGGCAACGGAGTGTCTAGGCCTAGTGTTAACTAGGTTCCTAGTTCCCTCCTTAACACTAGGGCCTACCCCGATACGACGTGAAGCTGATGTTAATCGTTTTCATTTAACCACTGTGTTGGTTTTCTGACTTACCTCCTGTAGATACTTATAATGTGTCATGGATCATAAAAAACTGTTAGATATTTCCATTTGACCACGAGGGCGAAGCTGCAGGTAGCAAGAGGGTAACAAACGTAAAATCCAAAGAACTTATTGTAAAAATCTCGAGATTTAGTTAAACTTTTCTCTTTAAAAATTAATTAATGAAAAAATGGTAATTTTACTTTGTATTTTTAATGAAAATACTTTCGTACAGTGTGGATATAATCTTGGCAGAGAAGCCATAATTAAAACCACTTAGGACAGATGATTTAATGAGAAAATCTATTAAAAGAGGGTGAAAGATGTCGGCATCAGGTGCACGTATTGGAGCAATCAGAGTTACACAGCACTGGGAAAATTTACAACTCAGGTATAATTAACATGAAAGTAAAAATACCTTTTTACAAACTTTTCTCTAACTAAATACAGCTAACTTATCCAAAACTTAAGTAACTTAACTATTTTTTTGTTAAACCCGAAGAGCCACTATCATTTGACCTCTAAGGCCCATCTGGTAGAACAGTTTGTACTCCTGTGGTTAGAGTAATTATCAGAATTATACAGGCTTCTCGATGTCCAATATCATTGTTGTTTAGACTACCGGCTTACGCGCGACTTCGCCTCCAGAATTCGGCAGAAAGTGGGGAACGGAGTGTCTTAACACTAGGTTACCTGGTGTGTGCGGGATACAGAGTGAAGCTGATTTAATTTAATTTTAATTTAAATTAAATATAATAGAAAAGGAAAACCAAACCACATTCAGCATAAATATGTATATTATTTTACTACTTCAAAATCTAGGGAAACTTAAAGCAAAAAGCTTTACCGTGCGCTTCAAAGAGTTCGAATTATTCATCTTTAAAGAAAAGTCTTGGAATGAAAGAATACACTATTGTTCTAGTCATTACATTCCAACAATGTCGCTATAGTTTAAGAATGTGCGCTCTTTTGTATGACTTACTGTCTTTAACTAGCACTCGCTGTGTTTTTCTCAATCCTTATTATCGTGTAATCTCAAGGCTATATTATTTTCTGAGCTTCACGCTGTATCCCGTATATAGCAAGGTAGACAGAGGGAACTTAGTGTCAAAGCACTCCGTTCCGTCAACTTTTCGGCTCAATTTTCCATATATATCATTTTAAGTAGCGAAACTTAACCGCGCTATGCTTTCTGGCCATAGCGATGAAATGTTAACCATAATTCATTACCTCGAGTGAGAATCGAATCTGCATCCGCCGTGATTACAGTCAGACGCTGTGGTAGCTCACTAAATTATTTAACTAGAAACCTTTGAAATTCCTTTCGTAAGTCTATCGCCGCACTTTTTCTAATCTGACAGACTGAGGCCGTAGTTGTCAGAAACTATCAATTATTATAAATCAATATTTCTTAATAACATTCTAAAGGAGATATTACAAAGACAAAATATATATTTATTACACGAACAACTTCGATAATCCCAAGAAAGCCGTGTAATCAGATAGGCCTGAGTCATGCTCGGAGACATATTTGATTACGTCTGGTAAGGCTTCTATTCTATTATTGTTATACAAGGTATGAAATGTGGCTTTTCATAGAAAAAAATCTAGATATTGCAGAGATATTCCCTTTTAAATATACCGATTCATTACTTTGAGTAGATATCGAACTTACAACCATCACGTAAACATTCTATCATTGTTTCCACTGGGTCACGAGAACTTTTTGCTGTTAATTTCTTTATCTGTCTATACATAGAACTGTACTAAATTAGATAGTAAATAAATAGAAACACTATATTATACTTATGTATAGAGGAGACACTAAGCAACTTGGTCTTGACGGTAAATTTTACAAGCGAGACGTAAATAACCGACCGTCGCGACATGTGTGGCGAGGGGATAATTTGGAATGAACACGCGTCACGAAGACATATTCATTTCAATATTTTCTTAATAATTTAAATTCAACTTCCAGTTATGCTACTAAATAAGAAATATTTAAAAAAATGTATTATCCTCTAAAATATCTGCGAATATCTTAATGCAATAGATGTCTTATAGAGTTACATAGTATTAAAAATATCGTTAAACGCTATATTCCGCATATAGAGTAGGAGAGGGAACTTTATGTGTCGGTCCATTCCATTAAGTGGGAATCGAACCCACAACCGTACGTTTACAGTCAGAAGGTGCGCTGCTGCACCATGACATCCTCTAAAGTAATTAATACAATTAAATGCTAGAATCTACGTTTACATATAAATAATTATAAACGTAGAGCTTAAACAAAATGTACGACACATCCTATCACAATAACAAACACCAAAAACACAAAATAAACAATTATAAACACAAAAAAAACAATTATAAACACAATTGTCCTCTAAAAATTAGTCTTCATCATTCATTTTGTATTCAACTTGAAAACTTGACGGTACAATTAAAAGGAGATCATCAAATGGCACCCTTCGTTTTGGTATGAATCAATATTTTGCCCTTACGAATATTCCACCCTACGTCGTACACTTAATTTATTCATGTGTGAGTGGGGGTGGGGGGTGTGCGATGTTTTTTAAAAGTTAGCGTAGGTCAGCGAACTATTGATTTAGTTAAACAGTGGCCATTTTAGTTTGTTATATTTTTTTATAAATTGATAATAGGAAACAACTATTTTTTTTAATTAATTTAAAAAAATACACACATAGGTACATATGTACGTACATTTACTGAATAAAGCATGGCGTTCTTTTTTTTCACTCATGCAATGTCTCAAATTTTGGTGGAAAGTTGATAATGGAATGTCTTAACACTAAAGTTCCCTCTGTCATTTTACAGCGTGAAGCTAATGAAAAAGGAACTCGATTAATTTAACTTTTAATTGTCTTTGTTCTTGAAACGAAGAAACGATTAGGTGATAGGAAATGATCGAGGCCACTCATGACGTGTTGCGTAGGTTGTGGGTTCGATTCGAATTCGAGGAAATAAAATATTGGGAACGGAGTGTCCTAACACTATGTTCTACAAAAATATATTAGTTTCTACTGGCAGTTGTAAAATAGCTGTCACGACATAAAATACAAAAATTAGGTAAGTGAGACTTTCAATATATTTATAATTCTTGATAAAAGTAAAAAAATGGTTTTCTTATAGAAAACCAATTTTTTTAACGCCCATATATTTTATATGAGACCTCAATTACAACAGTTCTTCCTCATAATCGAAATTCCTGATTTCAAACCGTTATATAAAAATCACTGATACGAAACTTTTATATCATAGAAAAATAATATAATCATAGCTATAAGATGCCATCGTGGCGTATTAGAAATTAGTATAGACTTTATACGTTTTAGCTGAGGGTGACCTCATATGGGGAACGTTTATGCTTATAAACACTTTCGTTCCCTAACTTGGTTAGACAAAACGCGATTTTGTGCTCCAATTAACCACCACTAATTGAACGAAAGTGGAATAAGGAGTGTCTTAACACTACATTCACTCCGACATCTATGAAAAAATGTAAATGTAAAAAGTAGAGTGCAGTGAGCTAGACAGATATAAAGTAATGTAGACATACTTCATTGAACCCACAACCAATATTGTTCCAGTCAGACGCTGAACTGTTCCTACCGGTGCGCAACGATGACCTCAATACTGTAATATAATTAAGTTAACTTAAATAAAATAAATAACAACCGGCCCAGTGCGGGCTAACGCACGAAGGACTTCGTACACGTTTGTTATATGAAAGCCCCTATTAAATAATTGTTTTATTTTAATTAAATTATTTATTTATAAAGTGAATATAATATAATTAAATATTCTGTGAATTTTTTAAGCGTCGAACGTTATCAATATCGACCAAAAATATCGCGTTTTTTTGTATGTGAGCCCCCTTAAATAATTATTGTATTCTGTTTAGTATTACAGTATTTAGTGATATATCAGCAACAGAAGAACCTCATCTGTGAAAATTTCAATTGTCCAACTACCACAGATCATGAGATACGGCCTGGTGATAGACGGACAGACAGACACGTACAGCGGAGTTTCGGTAATAGGATCCTGTTCTACCTCTTAACTACGGAACCCCAAAAACTAATATAATATGCGTAGTTACATATCAGTGATATAGAAAGGTTTTTACATAGAGAGAGATAAGGCAAACCTTTATGTTACTAGGTACTGCAGAGGTAGCTTTTATCCAAAGGTCACCGCTTTAATTAATCTAACTAAAATGTAAATCAAATCGCGTGACCTGCCAAGTACTACTAGCACTATACGAATATAGTATACTGTACGAGTATAAACGTAATTATATTAGATTTTGCTGCGAAAATAAAATGTTTCGGAGAAATCTCTAGTTATGAAACAAAGAAAATACGTAAATGCTATTTTTAATAATGACTAGCGGACCCGGACGCGGCTACGCCTGCTTGAAATATAAGAATATAATTTCTATAGAAATATAATTTCAATCTAGATGAAATGCTAAAAGTGACTATTATATTTATTTTCATAAGGATGAATATCAAAATGACGCGGTAACGAACGCGGTCGCGTAGCGACGACGGTTGTTATTAACATGGCAGAATAAATTGCATGTCAAATTAGAAAGTATTTTAATTTATTAGTATATATGTGTAATGTAATATTATATAGCCTATAGCACTTCTGAAATATGCAGCTTTCATACAAAACAAAAACAAAGTAAATCGATCCAGTAGATCCAGAGATCTTAGCGTTCAAACAAACAAACAAACAAACAAACAAACAAACTCTTCCTCTTTATTATATTAGTATAGATAGTATAGATAGATGTTAGCGTCTAAAGTTATTATTAGCATTACTTTTTTATTTTTGTATCTATCACGATGTATATAGGTTGTGATAGAATTTTATATTTTATTATTTTCAACCCCCAAGCATTTCGTCCAGATCGCAGACAGAATCTTTTGGTAATTCACTTCATTCTACGCATATCTCTGTTTAATTGGGAATTTTTTTCATATCACGACGTTGTTGCTTTATTGGCACGTCGGTCCTTAGTATAATTTAAAATCAGATAAATATTGGTAATATAGATGTTGTTTATTTAGATAAATTTACTTACACCTTTGTGATCCAGAATTCAGCGATAAGTGGGAAACGGAGTACCTTAACACTAGGTTCCCTGTGCAGGATATATCGTGGAGCTAGAAAAAAATATTTAAATTTACGGTGTTTGTTTATATTAATGAAATAAGTTTTAATTTAAATAATAATGAATGGAGATCGAATCCATATGCGTCGCTCTAGCACTCACGCTGTTCCACAGAGCTACGATGGCTTCAAAAGGTTTCATAGCCTTTATATTAACTAATAGCGTATTGTTTTACTTTTTATTTAACAATAAAATATAAAATCTACCAATGCCCAAAAAACTTGTAACGATCTTTTTATTTCATCTATTCTTTTATGATATGTACGCGGCTGTCTCCTGTCTGTCACTGAAGACTGACATCGCGGTTATAGTGCCACCACATTTTATGAGTTCTTGTATATAATAGATATATATTTTTTAACTTCATTTATTAGCGTATTGAGTGGCACAACTCAACACCGTACTTGGCCTCGTCACCAGAGAGAGACGACAATAAACACTATGTTTATTTTTAGGCTTATATAAAGGCTTTCGCTTCGCTTTTTATACCAAGTGCTTCCAGACCTATATAATGGCCTTAAAGCTATAGAAAATTGAGCCTAAACTCAAGTTGTTTAATCTGAAGAACTGTACTATTCAGGACCTGGCTACATCATAGTATATCATCAAAGTATACGAGTGTAGGTAATCAATCAAAAATTAAGATAATAGAATAAGGAAATTTAAAGCGATGTATAAATCACCACTGTGCCTAACATTTATAACAAAATAAACGAATATTATAGCTTAGCTTATATTCAAAATGGCGGTGCAAATTTAGATAATTTTCCAGTTAAGATATCACAAATCTGTATTCTAAGATACTCGCGTCCTTAGCGTCGGAGTGCACCAGGTGTTTCTGCAGTAAAAGAATGATTGAAGTGAAAACAATCCATGTTCACATCGTCGTGTCGCCTAGCTTAGGCTTCCGTCGATATTGAAATATATTTGTAGTGGATCTTTAATATAAATTTTTACATAGGGTAGGTAAAGGGAATCTAGTAATAAAACACTGCGTTTTCCACACACCGCCCAATTTTCGAGACATTGTGTTGAGTGGCGGATCTAAACGTCTTGTTCTGTTTTGTTACTAGCACAAGGAAATGTGAAAAAACATTCCCAAAGTTTCCCAAAAACTTCAATAATTTCCTTATATATACATACACATTAGTATGTACATATGTATGTAAAACGTTCTAGTATGAAACAACGGTCTAACGTCGATAATAATTTCACCCAAGTTCCACCAAAAAGGGGAGGTAGGGTTCCCACTTGTCGGTGGAGTGAAGCCGTTAGAATTTATAATTATTCTAAGTTCCATAACAGTCACCTTTACTTAGGACGGTGAAACCGCTTCCACGTTCTAATGTTTGATAATTACTTTTATAGTAGCCTATTCTAGAATTGAATATTTTACTACTTTGGGTTTTTATAGTTTTTGACGTAACAAATAACGATTAAAATTTTGTTGATATCATTTTGTTTTAAGTATAAGCCGTTATCGAATCGAATAATTATTTCTCCAAGTGGGAATCGAACTCACAACCATCGCGTTAACATTCACACGCATTGCTATTGCGTAACAACGACGATCTGATTGTAAAAGATTAAGGAATATTTGTAATTGCCTTATTTAGATTAAATTATATGACATTTTAATACTAATACTTTGTCCCCGTCTTCGTTTGCGTAATAAATCGATAAGCTCCACACAGTTGCGTGACAAATTCACTTTATTTAATACGGTCAAAATTACAACTAATTTCACATTATATTGGCAGAGGGGTCCGAATAGGTTCGTAGCAGTCGGGGATGTTCTAATAAATTTATTGTTAGTTTAGCTTTAGATACAAAATGATGAAATATCATGTGTTTGTTTAGTTTATTTCATGTCAATAATGATGGATATGGATGGAAATTACTTTGCTTATTATTATTTTCATTTAGTGTAGTGGAAGATAGTCAAGCGATAAGCGCGATGTTAGGGGGTTCGATCCCTACTCAAGTGAATGACTACATTTCTTATTTCCATTTTTGGAGAAGGAAGGAACTTAGTGTTAAGACACTCCGTTCCCCACTTTCCACCGCCGCCTGGATAAACGTTTTATACGTTAATATAGTCACTTTGATATGGTTTCAAGCGCAGCTAACCGCGTCGAATTTGGTCTCAGGGGCAAACTGTACGAAGTTTGAGGGGAACAAGTATTCTATAAATGTGAATGTGAGGTATATAATTATTGACTTAATTTAGATTTACACTGCATCCTGCATATAGCAAGTCATAGGGAAGGAACCTAGTGCTAAAACACTCTCCCCCTTCTATTTCCGAGATATCGCATGTTGAGTGGCGGAACTTAACCTCACGTCGTGTTAAGAAAGGAAATGATAATAAATCGTTCCCCGAGTGGGAGTCAAACCCACAACCGATGCATTTACAGTCAAACTCTGTACAATTGCGCCACGATGTCCTTTACTTATTAACTTTTTTCATTGACTTTAGTTAAAATATATTTTTTAATACTGATTTTTGAATGCCCGAAGTCTCGGGCGTCGCGTGGTCTGAGTGCAGTGGTCTATATCGAACCGACTAACGTGATGTAGTATAGCTCATAGCCTTCTTTGATAAATGGACTATGCAACACAAAAATATTTTTTTAATTTGATCCAGAATTTTCTGAGATTAGCGCGTTCACCCAAACAAATTCTTCAGCTTTATAATAGTAAGTGCCTATAAATTCAAATTCAAATTCAAATTCAAAATATTCTTTATTCAAATAAACTTATAATAAGCACTTTTGAATCGTCGAATGAACATATGAACAAAAAGCTACCACCGGTTCGGAAGGCAGTTCTGCTGAGAATAGCCGGCAAGAAACTCAACAGTTGCTCTTTTCAAAAACAATGGTACAATCTATTACATTAGTTGGCAGCTATCCTGCATTACATTCAATAGACATTAATTCCATACATGTTTGTCCTCTAAGTATTCTTGAACAGTGTAATAAGCTTTACTTGTTAGAANGTCGTCGTCGTGTAGTGAAAGATAGTCAAGCGGTAAACGCGATGTTAGGGGGTTCGATCCCCACTCGGGCGAATGTGAATGACTACATTTCTTATTTTCATTTTTGGAGAAGGAAGGAACTTAGTGTTAAGATACTCCGTTCCCCAATTTCCACCGCCTGGATAAACGTTTTATACGTTAATATAGTCACTTTGATATGGTTTCAAGCGCAGCTAACCGCGTCGAATTTGGTCTCAGGGGCAAACTGTACGAAGTTTGAGGGGAACAAGTATTCTATAAATGTGAATGTGAGGTATATAATTATTGACTTAATTTAGATTTACACTGCATCCTGCATATAGCAAGTCGTAGGGAAGGAACCTAGTGCTAAAACACTCTATTTCCTCCTTTTATTTACGAGATATCGCATGGTGAGTGGCGGAACTTAACCTCACCTCGTGTTAAAAAAGGAAATGATAATAAATCGTTCCCCGAGTAGGAATCGAACCTAAAATCGATGCATTTACAGCCAGACTCTGTGCAATTGCGCCACGATGTCCTTTACTTAGTAAGTACGTTTCATTGACTTAAAATAAAATTATTTTTTTAATACTGATTTTTTAATGCCCGAAGTCTCGGGCATCGCGTGGTCTGAGTGCAGTGGTCTATATTGAACCGACTAACGTGATGTAGTATAGCTCATAGCCTTCTTTGATAAATGGACTATGTAACACAAAAATATATTTTTAATTTGATCCAGAATTTTCTGAGATTAGCACGTTTAACCAAACAAATTCTTCAGCTTTATAATAATAAGTATAGGTAATATAGGGTCTAGATAAAACATTTTCTCAGAAATTGAACCCATAACCACGGTTTAAATATACTATCAGGCTATTACTACTACATTCCAACTATAACATGATGTCAATTAGTATATTTAAGCGTAATAAAACACGCGTACTATTATAAAAAGTCAATTTTCAAAGTAGAGTCAACAATTATCGTTCATTAATATGAAAACAAAAGCACCCCTAGTACTGTCGGTTACCACCCTTAGTTAAAATCCGACGTTGTTATACACCCCAGGCGGCTGGAACGCGTAAAGAAAACACTAGAAATTATGATGCGCTTATATTTTTATAAACAATCTTATTTAGTAATTGAAGATTTTGTGAGTATAGAGTCGTAGGGAATATTTTTCTTTTTAATGTCGCTATAAAAGGGGAAATGAGGCCGTCTTAGTGGTGCAGTCTGACCTAAATGCGATGTCTTTGGGTTCGATTCTCATTCGGGGAAACTTATTTTTATTACTTTGCCTCGGTAACAAGAGATAGTGTGGTGTTAAGATCCATCAGTCACCATGCAATGTCTCGAAATTTGGGCGGTGTGTTACCCAGAGTGTGTTAATCGAGGTTCCCAACCTGCAATATGAGGGAAGAGGGAGCGTCCAGTACAAAAAATGTAGCTCTAAACACACATGGAAGAATTTTAATGTTTAAACTATGACAATGACAAAAAAATCATTTTCAGGATCTCCCAACGCCATTATTATATAGTGAATTTGACATTTTATATAGATTATTTAACATCGACATCGCCAGAAACAAAAATAAAAAATGTTTATTCTTCGAATTTTTACATTTTCACAGCATTGAATAAATTTATGAAAGCTCTTTTTCGTGAAGACTTTACTTATATAATAAAATTTGTGATTATACAAAGCTTAGAAAAATAATCTTATGAGGTAGTTCGGTCTGTTATTTCATAAAGTAATCTGTTACTAGAAGAATGACTGGAATAGAAAAAAAAAATATGTTACATTCTATATTTTTTAGGAAAGAGTCCACAATAAATATACATATATATTTTTTTTCATGAGGTGCAAAGAGAACATAGTGGTTGCACACTTTGTTCCTTACTTTCCGCCCAATGTAGACTCATTTGACTCTCAGTCATTTCTTGACTAACAGTACCCTATTTATTCAATGAGATCAAGAAGTATGCTTAATCCTTCGAGTAGGAATCGATCCCATCATCAGCCTATAGTTCCCTTTGTCTATGTAACACAATGCGAAAGCGCCAAGATAATATATTTTAACATATAAAATCTATACTAATATTATGAAGCTGAAATTTTATTAGGATGAACGTTTTAATCTCGTAAACTCTTTTTTTTATTCAAAACAATATTTTTATTTTGGATGGTCTAATTATTGGGGAAGGTTATATATATACATATTACATGAAGTTCATGAAAACTGTAGGTACCTGCGGTCAGACTTGCCTTTATTATAACATGTCTCATACATAACTCTTAGTTATTTACATTTCATCATGCGAACAAACTACAGCGACCATAAAAGCTTTCCACTAGTGCTTTTAACATTTTGTTGCAAAAATATTATTATAATACTGTCTTTTCTAGAATAAATTAGTCAATTAATTTGAAAAGCACTGCACTGTTTCTATTAACAATAGAATATTCATGAAATTTAAAAGTTTACTAATAATTAAGTAAGCTTTATTTATTTTCTCAATTACTTGTTTCAATTCAGGAGGTCATGGTGGTACAGTGGCACGTCTGATTGTAAAACGTTGTGAGTTCAAGTTCTTCACTCAGAGGACAGATTTTATCTTTAATTAGTTTCTTATTTTTTCATACTAAATATATATTCTTAATGAGAAAAATCATGACGCAGGGTCACTGCGTGGCGATTGCAAACGTAACTGGTTGTGAGTTCGATTACCACTCGAGGTAAATAATTATTTGTATATTTTATTTCTTCGCTCTGGTAACGAGGCAAAGTGAGGCGTTGAGGTTCCCCATTCAACGTACAATGCCTCCAGAATCCCGCGTAAAGAGGAGAAAGGAAGTGTTTTAATGGAAACGGAGTGTCTTAACACTAAACGGAGGGCCGTAAGCGTATAAGCGTAAGCTTATATGTGCAAAATACAACGTGAAGCAAAAAACATGTTATATATATTTTTTATTTATTTAGACTGATAAGAGCATTAACTATGCCTAATTAAAATATGCTTTTGTACACAAAGTAATATAAATGTTACATTAACATAAATGACAGTCAAATTTTAATTGGCATTAATTATATCTTATTTACTTCAAACGAAAACTCCTTTGTGGGTATTTTATCATATTTTTAAACATTTTCCATTCCATGTTTTAAGAATATGAATTTATTGAAATTTTCGCAAAATTAACTGTATCGAAACTCTTGTTTATAGTTAAAATTCGAACTATTATTTAAATAAGAAAAAGACGATAAGAATCAATAGCTTAATTGAATGGAGCTTGGATTTGGACGGCAAGCAAGAGAAGTTGAGAAGAGAGAGAAGTTGTTCAAATCTTCTATTGATATTTTCACCGAATTTAATTAAAAAAATGACGTCAACGTTTTCAAAAATTAGGACAAAAAATGTTTATTGAAATACAGCTCGTATGAAAAAATATACCTCTTGATCATATTTCATTTATAAAATTAAACTCTACTCATTCACAGATTATTTCTCATTAGGGATGACAAGAGATGAAATTTATCGTGCCATTTTTAACGAACTTTACTAAAAAGCTCGGCAACGTGCACTTATATTCATTCATATATATACCTATCATGTGAAAAAAGTTTATGTAAGGTCATCGTATGACTGTAAACGCTACGGTTCTGGGTTCGATCTCAGGGGAACTCGGGATGATTATATTTATTTGCATATCTCTGCTCAGTATCTGTAGACCAAAGGGATCGTTGAGTTCCACCACTCAACCTATAATATCTTGAAAATTGGGCAGAAAGTGGAGAATGGTCTTAACACTAGGTACCCTTACCTACTCTAATATTTTTTAAAATGATTTATTAAATTTTTTAATAATAAATTATTAATTTCGTATTCAACACATATTGCCTAATTGTAGCTATGTCACACAGATACATTTATATGAAAAACAGTTTTTTTTTAATAAATTGATAATGAATACGTTCTGTTTTCACTTCGTTCTGCCTTTATAACGAAAAGCCGGGAGTGCGTGAACATAAAATAAGGGTGCCTTACCACCGTTCAAGTATACTCCTGTATATAACAAAACTATTTCGAGCTGGAGGAGACCAGCAACAAAGGCTTTTGTTCAGAAAAATTCTACAGGAAGTTGTACGTGGTATCAATTAATTATTTATAAAGAAAAAGATTTTCAACGACATTACATATTGAGAGGCGAGTGCCCTGCGATTTTAAAGAAGGCGAGACTCAGCTTCTCATTCATTCTTTATTAGAAAGCAATTGAATTTAGGCGTTTCTATTGAATATGTTAAATATTCAATTATATTATATATTTACGGCTTTTAAGCGCGATGTTTTTCTTATTAAGTTCGTTACTTTGAAATTCAATTTAACAAGTTATTTCCATTTCCCCACGAGGAAGAAGTCGCAGGTAAAACTAGTGATGATTTCTCGCCTAAATGTGACGTCATGAGTTTCTCGTCAAATGTCCATTTCCTTTACAACTCTGAGAAGTGCTTGCGTAGCGAACTTCCTCCAGACAGTCCTAACAATAAAAGTTGTAACGGCCGTATAAAAACTTCTCGAAACGTTGTTCAATAGACTTGGCCAGACAGAAATTTTACTTATTTCTTCACACAACCGTGGTGGTGAAGCGTTTGATTTTAAATGATGAACTGAAAAAATATTTTCATCTCTTCACTCTGGTACCAAGACAAAGCGCGGTGTTGAGTTACGCGGCCGCTTGGTACGTAATGTCTTGAAAATTTAGTAAACAGAGTGTCTTAACATTAGGTTCTCCCTGTCTACCCTGCTATATGCGGAATAAAACATAAAGCTTTACCTAATTGTAATATTTACTTTTAAAATTAAAAAAAGGAAAATAAATATGGAAATTGGTTAATTTGTAATAGCTTTCGTGCGTTGGCCCAAATTTGAGACATTATTCTTATAGAATAAAAATAAACTATTCATAGCTAACTTTTTTGTTTTAGCGATGAGAATTGAACATCTGTTTTATTATAGACACACAACATTTGGATTATAGACTTAATCACTCACTAAATAACATTCTCATTATAAAATATATACATAACGCTAATCTTCTTTCAAGCGGCTTCGCCCGCTAGGATTATATTGATAGAATACACACTTATTAATAATATAGATAAAATAAATAAATAGATCTATATACATAATGTATATTACTTTATCACACCCTAAATAAAGATGTAAAATCACTTCTGAAATGAAAATAAATAACCATCAGAAGCTTGTTTCGAAGTAATTGTCGTAAAATATTACACGAGAGTATTTTATTCAAGTAGGTAGGTATTGTCGCCGAAACGTCTTTCTTTATTACGAATTTATTACTCCTCTACAAATATGGCGGTAATAATATGAATGTTTATTGCTCACGTATTAATGAATTTCCTACTTTCTTGTTTTTATATCTGCGTTATTCATATATATGTCGTAAACATAAATAAAAATGATATAAATATGTATATGTATAGGTTTGTTCAGCGCCTGGACAAGTGGCACTAGCAATAGAAGCAATACACGTCGTATTATAAAATTGCTATTCATTTTTATAAGGCACTTAAAGAAAATTGTCACTACAAATTGAATATTGCTTTGTTCTATTCTAGTGGAGGTGTGCAAACGATGAAATCTTGTTACAATAGCTTTTCAAAGTTTTTTTAACCGTATGTATGTATGTTGTTTACAAAGCCCTTCTCTAACACCTGGCATCTGATAAATCTTTTACGCTTCGCGTGAAAACTAAAGCGACGTCAAACACATTTCTAAGTTCAAAGGTTGATGTTTTGCGTTTTTTATAAACACTTCATTTATAATCTGCGCTTTATGGGTTTCTTTGAAGTATTTTGTATTTTTCTCACGTTATAAGAAGAAATTTTATATAAATATGTGATTGCTGCAGAAAAATAATAATGAAGAACTCATATAATCATGTAAGAATCTTCTTGACTTAATTTGTATTGCTATATATAATTTTTCTATTGTTCCTTATATATTAGACAATATCTCTAAGCTAAAAAACATTAACTTGAAAAAGTTGGACTTTTATCTACCAATTACTAATCTGATAATAAGACAGCGATAAAAATAACTAAAAATTTAAGATATATTAACAACGCTACGCAACGCTATAACAATACTATAGTAAGGTTTTTAGCCATGCTAAGAGTATAAAACATTAAAATTTCATATTTCTCCGCCCTCAAGTTTCGCATAAGCAATTTAACTGCAATACGTCGCAGTCACGAACCCCTTCCGGTAAACATTGTAGCGTTAACCTTTGTTAAAGTTAAACTTCTGAATAACACGAAGAAAATAAACTAAAATGAATAATGCGATAGGCACGCGATATGAGCAGCCATTTAAAGTCAACTACACACTAAAAGGACCTAGTAGCAGATATAATATCGCGATGGAGAATGACTTTTCATAGTAATTACTCGAAGTTAGTGTAAGAGAAATTAGGTAAAAATGTTTATATTTATATATTTTATTATAAGCTAATACGCCGCTTCCCACCTTTCCATTTTCTGAAACATTGCGTGTTGAGCGGCGGAACTCTACACCGTGCTTTATCTTTTACCAGAGAGAGGAAACTACAACCCTAAAGCGGGTAGAAAATACTCTGTCGTCCATCGACCGGCTTCTTATTGAGAAGTTTTTTATGTTAAGTATATATTAACTATCTTAATTTATCAGTTTAATTAATATAACAATATAGGGAACTCAGTGCAGGCATCTAGTGGATATAGTACATAAGATAATTTTCCAACTATTTCCAAATTTGGTGTGCACAGGGCTATATATATACAAAAATTTCCAGTTGGTAACGACTCCGTGAACGAAATTTTCCTCGCTAATTAGCTTGAAGGTACTTTGTTTACAAACGTGTTGAAAATAAATTTATTTATATTTGAATAATACGTTACTTTTCATAGATATCTTGTATGTGAATACAAAATTCACTAAATGTAAAAAAAATATCTTCTAAATCCAATTTTAGGTATTTTGTACACATAGGTCACACATATTTACTATAGTACAATTTTTTTTTTCTGAAAACAAAAAAAATCTTTCTTATCTGGTATTAAATAAAAAAAAATAACAACTCCTCCGTTCAACGTTCAGGTAAATCTCACGGAAGCTATTCAAAATTCATGATACGCCTAGTTTATTTTGTTCGTGTTCCATAGTAGTAACGGAACACAGGAAGGTCACGCCAGTATGTGCCCACTGCCTACAATGACCGCACTTGACCTTATAATTAAATAACGCTGGTCACTGATAAGAAAATAATCAAATTTAGGCTTTGGTTTCCTTTTTCATTACTTGACTATTTGAACTTTGTGCCAAGTTTTTTACCAAGAAACAGTGAAGTTTTTACTATTTTAGAAAACGTATATAAAATTAAATGTTTAAATAGTTTTGAACCTGCGCCTCTGAGGAAGACTTTTTAGAGGAGTGGAATAACACAAAAATGTTCAAAATAGCTAAGTTTTTTTTAGCTTGACGCCTTATCCCGATTAACAGTCTCGTACATAAGACGTATAGGTAAATATTTGTTTTAAATATAAGTATGTATCTTTTATTATTTCCACTTTTTGTAGTGTAGGTCAAAACAGCCAAGTCATTAATAACTTGGGCATATGTTATTATGTTGCGTTTCAAAATAGTCAAATACCAAGCTTATAAGATCGGAGAACAAAGAAAATAAGGTTCCCTCTGGATGGCG
>JAKRZM010001263.1:622978-640214 GCA_036379175.1 Heliconius cydno galanthus
CCCCCCCAGGATCAGGGGGGTCAGGCGGAGGATCAGGATCCATCTTAAAATAAAATAACCTAACTATAAACTAAAACTAATCTAAACTATAAAACAGCACAACTACTCACTATTACCAATTACCTTATTAGTATGGATCTATTTACATTATTATATAATGTTTCCACTAAGTAAATAAAGAGTTTCATCACTAAAAAAGAGATATTTTCACTAACACGTGTGTCAACCAAAACAAACGTCAGCGAAAAAAACTTAAATATTTATATTTTTTTTTTTCATAAAAAGTCAAAGTCATTTTTGACAAAAAAAAACACAAAATTAATTTAATTTTATTAAGTAAAGTAATTCGGTTGATAAAATATTGAAACAGACGTACTAAACAAAGTTGTAAGAGGATTTCGTAACAGAACGCTAAATGCCCAGCATCTTATAATTAAGCCGATTATAAGTTAACACTTGTTTGTAACAATGTAGATAAACAGTTCATTTTGTTCTTTTTTAGGCATTTCTTTCTATATTTTAAGCTGTCGATGTAGTGAAAGTGGAATAACTGTAAATTTCAGAAGAAAATTTATATTTTTATTATAGTTTTCCATTGACTTACAATCCTGAATTGGTACGGAACCCTCAGTTCACCTCGCACTTCGCCGGTTTTTTTAATTTAAAAACATATTATTATTTTGCTTCTTAATAGACAGATCATAATCTATAGTAGAGGCCAATCGTGGCGCATGCGCACAAAGTGCGACTGAAAAACCGACTGGTTGTGGGATCGATCCCCACTCGAGGAGATGAATTATTTATTGATATTTATATTTCCATTTCTTCGCTCTGGTGTAGATGCAAAAGTGCGGCGTTGAGTTCCGTCACTCAACACGCATGGCCTCCATAATTTGGCGGAAATTGGGGAACGGAGTGTGTAGTGTAACACTAGATTCCCTCTGCCTACCATGCTGTGTATGGGATACAGCGTGAAGCCGTTTCTGAAAAGGTTTTTGAGTTAGGACAGTTACACATCGGCTTTATTTGTTAAAAACAGGGGTTCCAAAGGTATTATGTGCTTAGCGGTCAAATTCCCTTTTAATTAGTACTTTTCAAATGCAACGTTTACTGCTTAACGCTTGTTTCGTTGAAATTACTCGCCAAGTTTGTTCTGTACTGGGAAATTTTCACACAACCTCTAGTTGTATCGTAGAGGATATATTAAAACTTTGCTAAAACTAACATGAAGTATAGTTTTGTGTTGTTATACAAATTAAATTTGAGGGAATCTAATCTAATATTCTGATGAATACAATTAATTTATGAAAGTTGTATATAAATATTTATAGCAAGCATGGTGATGCAGCTGATAGTTATTCGACGACTGTGTATCCAAATCTTTTATGAGCTCCTAGCCATTTAAATCACCAAGGACCAGCTGCAGCAAGTCGAGAAATTCCGATATCTGGGGATAATGACTACATCTAAGTGCGACTTTGATGTAGAAATCAACAGCATCCGCTGCAGCCGCAGCAATTAGAAAGCTTGATTGCAAGGTCTTCTGTTCTCATTCTCCACCCTCTGAGTAGTCGCCGTGGCTGCAAGCGGTCTGGATCTCTATTCGAATCTCAAATAAAGTTTATCTTTTTTTTTAATTAAGAAATATTTGTTTTTTCGTTAGATACCTCTTCTGTTGCTAGCTCTAGCTGCTTCTGACGCTATCGCAATGTCTGCAGAACAGGAAGTGGAGTTCGGAATATATACATATTTGTATTAATTATAGAAGTTAGACTTTGAAATATGATGAAATTTATAAATAAGTATTTGTGCAGCTTTGTATTTGTTCTTATAAATTGAGTCACTGAGCAGCACGCTGTTCGTTAGTGCGAGAAAATGAAAAACAAACATAAAAGTTTTCAATATAAACCTTTAAAAATGTTTTCAGAATTTCCTTGACAGATACAAAAATTTTTTTAATGTTTTTTTTTGCAAGGTCGGTAAAGGACCTAATTTAAGAAACATTATTTTCCACTTTTTTTATTATTGAGACCCACAACTGAAATCAAATTAGTAACAAAAATATTTTCAAATATAAAACATTTTAGGATAGAACTTATAACCATTATCACGACGGCGTAATATATTCTTTGGTCATTAATAACATGAATGTGCTTGAAAATGTACATAAACGATAAGCGCAACCACTTTGTAGGGGAGATAGGGGACGAGTAAGTTTAAATTATTGGTGAAGACCGACTGGACACGGACATTCGAGTGGAACGGTTTAATTAGTTACGTTAACTTGCTGTGATGAACAAATTAATTTAAAGTAATTTTAGTAATAAAATATATATATTTGTTAGTTTCTCTCTGATCTAATTGGTGAAGTGTTTTAATGAAACGGAATGTTTTAACACTAGGTTCCCAGGTTTCCTCTGTATATATGTGCAGGACAGCGTGAAGCTAAAAAAAGGCTTTCAAGAGGCACGGGCTCAAATTCCGCTAGGTTAAAATTTTTATACGTTCTCTAAAAAAAAGTAAAGTAATTTCGCAAAGGAGATCGAACACACAGCTATTGCGTTTAGAGTCAGATGGTATTCTACTATGCCACGATAGCCTTATTACTAAATAAAATTTGAATTTATACAAAAAAAAATGGTAAAAACCTTAATAATTACAGCTATAAAGGTGGTCTCAAAATCCCCACGTCCCTTGCGTGTGCATGGTTTAAAAATGAATATGAATTTCTTTAATTGTAGGTTTAGCTTTTTGTACGTCGACGATTTTGGGGTGCGTAGGAGGGGTTTTTTTTTAAACAGTATAATTGTTAAGAGTTTACTGTAATATACATATGTTGTACACATTCGGTACTTTAAATAAACTAAAATATTTATTCAGATTAAGAGCTTTAAATATTGTAAATTGAATTTAATGCCAGATAAGTTCCTCATGCCAAAAATATTTTTTATATATTTCGAAAATTTGTAAAGTGTTTATTAAGCACACTATGGATATAAAAATATTTTTAGAAAACGTTACACGTCAGTTAGTTGTAGTAGGACTCGAATTCTCACCTTAAACTAGACTACCCCTTTTTTACAGTTTCCTAAAATTATTATTATGAATATATTTTTAATTGCATAATAATTTAAAATGTATGCGCAGCGTAGAGTTTCACCATTCAACTGTCTCTCGGAGTGTCTTAACACTAGGTTCCTTCTGCTTGCTAGATGCGGAATACTGGCATACAGCATGAGGCTATGATCTAGTAACTAAATATATGCGGCGTTGTGTTACGCATAAAATAGGTAAAAATCTCTGAATAAGTAACAAAAAGTAGAACAAGGTGATGTTAGTTCCTTTTCTAGACTCGGCTTTCAAAAATAAAAAGCTTGGATACAATTAAAGCTTACAGCAGTAGAGTATTTATTTTTCGAGAAAACCAAGGGGATTTCACTTCGACGGGGTGAATAAAGGCATTGTTTGAACTTAATTAGAAAATAAACATTTTGTATGTGTCTGTACGAATGTAAGATTTGCCGTTGTTGGAAAATAAACTTTATTTCTTTATAATAAGATTGTAATTTCTACATGTTTTTTTAAACGGAATTTAGAATTTCACGGTAGGGGCAGGGTCTCTGTTCGCTGTATACTCATAATGCATATATTTGCCGGCGTATATGGCTGTATTGAGTGCTTACTGTATACTACTACGTCTGGCTTTTACATTTGGTTAATACCAGGATAAATGTCGACGTTTTGCATAATAATTTATTTATAATGCAAATAGGATGAGGATTTTTAGCGCTTTAGCTGATTAATCGATTGTTTGGATGAGTTATGGCATGTGGAGTACCAGTTCAAATCCCGGGGGGTTTGATTCGAGCTAAGGACTTTGATATTGTCTCTACTATAAATCATTTGTCTGTCACATGAAATGGTATTATGCTGTGGTTTCTCCATGAGGTATATATCTTTCTTGTAAAAATTTTATGTAGAAATATACATAAAAATTGAAGTGTGATTGATGGGTATGAGTTTCATTCTCACTTGGGGAAATATTTCCATTTCCTCGCTCTGGGGTTGAGTTTCGCCAGGCCAGGATTCGGCGGAAAGTGGGGAACGGAAGTGACTTAATGGGAACGAAGTGTTTTATAAATAGGTTTCCAGGTTCTTTCTGCCTACCCTGCAATTTGCAGCGTGAAGCTAAAAAAAAGCTAAATCGATTATCCTCACAAATTTAATTCATCACAAAATATAACTGTACACTCGGGGAATTTTGTTATTTTCATTACCATGTTTTAGTAGACAAACCGTAGAGATCCGGCAATGTATCTTAAAGTGGAGAATGAAGTGTCTTAACGCTAGGTGCACTCTGCCTTACTATGCGGATAAAACGTAAGGCTACACCATCTACACCATCTTATAAAAGCTAAGGTTATATACCATTTCTTTCTGAGAGAAGCCTGATCAGGTATTAAATAAATGATTAACAGCATTGACACCGTATACATAGCAGTACAATATGTGGACACCTTGTGGTTAAATTGCCTCGTATTGTATTACACTACTCATGTTACACGGATTGGGGTCAATACGCGTGTTCGTCGTTTAATTTTAACTGTTTTAGGTATTTTAATATTTAAATTATGTAAACCAAATTTTCAAACAAGAAGAGTTTAGAAAATTTACAATTTATTTTTATTTTTCAGCTTCACTTAGGCGGAGGGTTATTGTGTCTAGGGCGAAGAAAGCTAACACCTTATTTGGTCTATTTACATCGATCGAAAATTGGGTGTAAAGTCGTGAACGGAGTGTTCTAACACTATGTGGAAAAGCATAAAGCTATAATAATAATAGTAGCTATTGATGGGAAATTGAACCCATAACCATCGAAGTCTCTTATTTCCGAATTACGCCACCTAAAATATTCAACAAAATCAATATACTCAAACATTAACAACGCTGTTTAATTCATGAAATGATGAAATAATAATTTCAGGTTATTGTCATTATTAATGATAAAATTAATCTGTGTACAAACAAATAAGTTTGTATTGAAATATGGTTGTGATTAACATTATGATATAAATTAATACATTTTAAGCCTCCATTTATAATTTTATGTCATGTAATTTATAATGATAACTATATATATATTTAACTTCACGCTGTATCCCTCACATAGCAAAATAGACAGAGGGCAAGTGAGAACTTAGTGTTAAGACACTTCTTTCCCATTAAGGCACTTCCGTTTCGCACTTTTCAACTAAGTGTATTTTAACTGATTGAACCATTTTAACTCGTAAGCCAATTTACTTGCATTAAATTTAGCACATTTATTAAACACCCTAGTTTGTTATGTAATTTCAACAATTGTACCTACTCAAATATTAGTTGATATTTAACGTTTTAAACCAGCATTTCTGTGACTGATTCACTTATTAAAAACCTAACCCATTTCTAGATGAGCTAGAAACACAGTTGTACATAATATAGAGGTAAAAAATTTGAAAATTGTTAATTATTGACGAACGCAGGAAAATAACAAAGTTAAATTAAAAATAACAAAGTCAATAGTAATAATTTCTTAACAAAAGTAATGATCAAAGTCCCATCAAAAACATAAATGTGAAATGAGACCTAAATTAAATATTAAATAATGCTCGACTTCAACGACAACATCTATATTTATATGGGTGCCGAGATCTGCGTTCACTCGGGATAAAATTCAAGCTCTAAATACTTTGGATTATACGTACACCGTTGTGTGTTTATATGCAAAAAAAATATATATTTTACAAATTGACAATTAAAAAAAACGTATTGCCATTCTAAACTTTAGTATTTAATTTATTTTTAAGATTTTTTCTTAATTTTTCACCTAAATTTTTTTGTTCGCCTCCGAAGATTCTATTTCTCCGCCTATGGCTATGCTAACCTCATATATTATATAGATATTATATTATCTAACCGTATATAATAATATTAATGCGGTAATTGGGCACGTCACTATGCCGGATTAATTGTAGTCTAATGGTGGTATTATCAACAACGGTGTTTGATTCATTGTATGTATGTGGCTTTGTTTACATTTGCTGGTAGCGTTGTCTTCATAGTTGTCTTTAGTTCAAAGATAAACGAAGAAAGTATTTAAAATCAATTATTTATATTTTTTAGCTGCACGCTCTATCCTCAGTATTGCAAGATAGGCTAAGGGAATCTATTTTTTTATATACTCGTATATAAGTTATTATACGCTACAGACTTTAATCGTCTTTACCTTTCTTGTTTCTGTGTTTTTCTTAATTAAATTATGGTTTTCCCTAAGTGAAATCTTCGAATTCGAACCCAATACCCTTCTGTACTAGCATCTTAAACTCGTTATACCAAATGTGTCATTCTTAGCGCTATCAAAAGTTGCAAATAAAGAGAAAAAATCCTTTTAAAACTCAGCACTTAAAAAGCAGCGAGATGAGCAATTTATGAGTGGTGTAAAGAAAAAAAATCAAACTTGGAGAGCTTAATGTATGTAGAGTTCGTCGCGTCGCGTTTGCATGGCGTCTTTGAAACACATTTAAAATGATGGAGGATGTTTTTATGTTGTTCATTTTGGATTTTTTCACGTTATTTTTTATGGGGCATTGATTTTTTAATATATTATTAAAACGTACAAAATGATAATGGATATTTATTACAATATAAATAAAAAAAGAAAGCAAATTAATTAGGTGTTCGCTTGTCCTGACACCTACTTAATTTTGCCTTCTTTATATTTTAAATACGAACATCTCTTTAATTAATATATTATTTATAATTATTTTATATTTCTTTCTTATTATATTATTCATAATTATTTTATATTTCTTTTTAACTTTATGCTGTATCCCGCATATAGCAGTGACAGAGGAAACCTTGTGTTGGGTGAAGAGTGGGAAACGATGGGTCCGTTTCACCTTCGCAATTTTCGAGAGTTGAGTAGCTCAACGGGAGTTGAGCTACTCTGGTGATAATACAAAACGGGAGCGTTGTATTGTTACCAAAGGGAAAAAATGTAAACAATTTATTTCTTCGAGTGGTAATCAAACCCACAATCCGTGGCTTTAACGTATTGGCTCTATGCAGCTATGCCACGACGACCTCTTCTGGTAAGCTTAAGGATACAATTTTACCGTACGAATAGCATAGATTATATAGTGAGTGACTGATGAGTAATGTAAAAAGGTATTTATTGTATTTTTGATACAATTACAAAAAAAAAGGTTCAATCGTCCCCATATATCAATGTAAACAGATAACCTAATGTTAAGACACTCGATTCACCACTAATACAAAAGTATAAAAATATAAAACAGCTTAAAATAATTATAGTTTTTAAACAAAATATTAACCCGTATGTTTTAATTTACAGCAGGTAGGTAGTTGAGAGACCACTGAATATATTTGCATGTGAAATTTACGAGTGCGCATATAACACATTTTCTTTATTTTTATAAACTTACCTTTTGTTTAAACCTAACTCTAGTTTTTAAAATAATTATTTTAAAGTAATTAATTATAATATTTCTTATTTTCACAAGGCTCACAATGATTTAGTATTTTGATTAATAAAAAAATTAAGCAATTTTTGTATAAGAAATTGCTTTTAACAAAGTTAAAACATTCTTTTTTAGTATCACGCCGTATCTCGGAAAGCAGTGTAGGCAGAGGGACCGATATATGTTAAACAATTCATTTCCCCAAGTGGGAATCAAACTCACAACCATCGCGTTATCAGACAGACGCTTGTGCCGCGGCGCTACGACGGTATCTAAGCTAAGATGTTCCATTCCTCCTTTTTTTCCTAATTTACGAGATATTGCCTGTTGACTGCCGAAACGTGATAAAATGAAAAATAATTAATTTCCCAGGGAATCGAACCTAAAGAAAAACCTGTTTCTTTACAATCAGAAAACGTAAATCTTATTTATATATTACGTTTGACTTATACGCGCAATGTACGTAAAAATCGTCGGTATCGACCATAATACGAGTATAATTTAATTTAGTCTAGCGATGTGAGAACTTAATTCAATCAAACGGCGTATTTTATGTTGGGCTTTTTACATAAATTTTCTGTTTGTGAATTATATATATAACTAAATATTTATATCAAAATTTATTGAAAAAAATACATTTATAATTTATATAGATATAAATAAAATGTTGAGACCTGTCATGGCACCGGGGCACAAGCGTGTCACTGAAAACATGACAAGCTGTGAGTTCGATTCGTGTTTAGTGTCGCCGATCAAAATGCCTTTAGTGCCTTAATACTAGGCTCCCTTTGCCTACTGCCTGTAATATTCCAAATATTATAAATATGTTGCCAATCGAGAATCAAACCCAACACAAATATTCATAATTTATTTTCTATTCAATATCAGAGAATTTTCTAGAGAATCCTATTCCTTTCATAAACACGTCTTGAGATAATTGCAATAACTGAGTAAGTACCTACTAATAATTGCAATAATCTTGGCAACTCTACACCGGATATGATACCGTGTTCTTAATAAAGAGATTCAAATGCCGTTGAATATATTTGCATTTAAATATGCACCCCCTACTATGCACCTCCGCATAGACACTTGCAGTATAAATGAGTTATATTCCACCCTCGTAGCCATGGCTTATACTTGTAGCTCTTTGATATTCATTTTGACGAATTGGGTTGGGAAAAGGATGGGAACTGTGTATCAGTCGATAGCCCACAATCAGTCGATTTTACAGTATTGTTTACATTAGATTTTACATGTATTTTACCTAAATTACATATATATAACTTTTGCATAACTCGACCTTGACCCTTCTTTATACGGGATGGGATAGGAAATAAGGTGTCATGTCACTTTGCATTCCGTTTTAAACGTTGAGCATGTAAAGATTCGAAAAGTATGTATTTCAATAATCTGCACGAATGGACAGACTACCAATACATCTATTCTCGGCGGTGGCTCTCGTAATAAAGACATATTGTTTATTTATATTAGTCAG
Source organism: Heliconius cydno galanthus (assembly GCA_036379175.1). NCBI lineage: Eukaryota > Metazoa > Arthropoda > Insecta > Lepidoptera > Nymphalidae > Heliconius > Heliconius cydno. The sequence continues at coordinate 631,997 of JAKRZM010001263.1, forward strand.
TCAGTATCAGTATAAATGAAGGAATGCATGAAGGATGAGTTTATAAATGTATACAATGTAGAGAGGCCGCTGTGCTTTGTCTTGCCAGAACAGAGAAACAGAAATAATTTATTTATCTCCCTCAAGTGGAGTCGAATTAATGACTATCGTATCTACAGCCAGACGCTTTACCATTGCGCAACGATGAAATAAAATAGATTGGTTTTTCTTTGTATGGAAGGGATACAGATACTTCAAAAAGCAAGTTTAGGAGAGGGAACCTGTGAGCCTAGTGTTAAGTCACTCCGTCCCCATTAAGGAACTTCTGATCTTCACTTTCGCCCGAATTCTTAAGGTATAGCGTGTTGAATGAGGGGGGGCTAAATACCGCGCTTTACCTCGTTACCACAGCGAGGAGAGGAAAATGAATCGAATTCCACAATCTTCGTGTTCACAGTTGCTAGCTTGTGCACCTGCACCATGACGGCCTCTTTGATTGAAAATTTTAATTATATTGTTTCTATTATAATGTTTCGTTGAGAGCACGAACGAATCATTTGAAAAATTCTAAGCGCAATTGATAGAATTATAAGAAAGGCTTTTCTCTATTTAGAAAATTTAATTAAAGTCTAAGTGCTGTCCGAGTTGACGGCATTCATGGAGGCATTAATTACAATGTCCCAGTAAGTTCCAGAGCGAAATTTTTCTTAAAATTCAAAATATCCTTTCATTTTATAATTAAAACGGTTTTTTTATTTATGATGTTGAAACTAAAAGCAAATTATTTTTTCTATACGTTGTTTTTTTATTAATTTTATTACTCATTGAAATATAGTTAGAATTATTTTTTTTAAGCTCACTTTTCACCCTGTATCCCGCAAATAGCGGTGTAGGCAGAGGGGACATAGTGATAAGACACTCCGCTCGAGACATTATGAATAAATTGGCAGAATAGAAAGCCGCGCTTTGGTCCGAGGAGTCGCGATTACATATTTTATAAACCTCCTCATTATTCATAAGAAATAGACATAATTTATAAACCATTTAAAGTGTGAAAAATCCATCACAGTTCCAAAATTTTCTTATAAAATAGTTAAAAAGCAACAGTATGTTTACAAGAAGGTTCGTCGAACCTACAATAGTGATAAACGTAAGTTACCTACAAGACGTTCAGCGAAGGGAGCTTCTAAAGGTTCTGTTTTAACAAAAAATCAGTCTTATATCTTTTTAGTTAAGGAAGGAAGCTTGTTTTTGAGTGGTTATTACAAGGTAGCTTTTCTCTTGAGGTTGGTTGGAGGGTACAAATTGAACAAACAATGTATTGCAAAATGGCCGTGGAATGGTGTAGTGGAAAAGACAGTGTTTCTAAAACTGTTCGACTTAATTATACTTTTTTTAAATAAACATTTAATTCGAACTTCCCAATAAACTGGCTAGAAGTAGATTTAAAGGGAGAGTAGGAACGGAAAGTATAACAGCGAAATCTCTCTACAGTTTTCTCAAACAGCTCATTCTGTTAAAAACTATTATAAATGTTTACACTTCTAAACCGTACGTGGAAGGCGGCATTAGTAGTATTATTATTTAAAAGTTTATTAGGTAATAAAAAAAGCTGAAGTTGAAGAAGTGGATGCGAGCGTTAATGTATATTTTAAAAGGGGTACCTTAAATTACACACGTGGGTCTCAAGTCCCAGGCACTGCTCCGAGTTCTAATCATGGTAATGCTAAGTAGTTTCTTCGTTTATCATTAATTAAAACCTCGATTCATTAATAGTGTTTATTTAATTATAAACAATAATAATATCTATTTCACTTAAAAAGTGTAGTGATTAAAATACTGTTATCTTTCCTTTAACTGCAATATTATTATTATTATCAGCAAAGTTTTACAGCAGGCTGTATAATACACTAACGACTATTGTTTCGAACCTACACATATTCTTTTATCTTTTATAATATTATAAAGTACTTTAAAATACGCTTAAAAGCGAAGCTTGACAAACTAGCAAACTTTGTGCCATGAGATCTTAGAAGGGATTGAAATCTAATTACAACTCCGATTTTACAGGCGATTGAAATACTTTATAATAAAAGTATGCAAATTTTAGATTAAAGGATTTCAAAAAGTTCCTATTTTGCAACGAGATGGTTGTAAGTTCTTCACTTGGAATGATTATATTTCAAATTATATGCTTTGAGTTCTACCAATTAGCACGCAGTATCACGAAAATGGGGCGTAGACTACGGAACGGAGGAACTTAACACTACGTTCTCGCTATTTATTCTAAAAAGAAAACTTATACTATACTATATGTTTGTGTGCTTTTAAATTTTAAAATTATGATAATAATTTAAAATAGGTACTGAGAAACTTCATCCTGTTACATAAACTCTATTATTCAATAGAACTTTTTGAAGGTTGATCTATTAAAATAATCTACAACATCTCGATATCTCTCAAGATGGATGTTCGTAATTGTGTTTCCACAATGAATTCTTTGAGTTTAATTCTAATTAAAAATTTTATATAAATCTGCTTGATTTATAATTTACACAAATTACTAGGTAACATGTTGTGATTAATTATTACGTAGTTTCAGGAAGCAGAAGGTAATTGTCTGTTGAATATATGTAAGTGTGTTAATTAATTATTTTACGTATTGAACTAGAAATATGTACATATTAAAGTCATTGTGGCAGAATTGAAACGTATTTTGCTACAATGATGAGTTTTAGTTCAATCATATGTCTGAAAATTAGAATTTCTAATTTTCAGTCTATGATAGAAAGTCATAGAGCGAGAATGCGAGAATTATACACAGCAACGTACTGTAAAGATATAAAAAAACCCAACACTAGAGCTCTAATAAATCCGTTCGGCGTATCCGTTCGGACGCTACGACGCAGTAAACACAGAAAAACACATACAAAGAAACGTCAAACTTATAACACACATGTTTGCGTCGGGAAATAAAAAATAAACACAAAAAAAACATGTAATGAGTAATTTTTTGTATCTTTTTTGAATAATTATAATATTACATATACTTCTTTATATTTTTATTTTATTGCACAAACATAAAAGTTTGAGAACACTATTGACCCCTCGCCATACATCACGTCCCCTGCGTGTCCCCATCGACGCCTCGGACGCGCCCTGTTGGGCGGAAGTTTGATGAAGATTGTCCGCTCACGCAACGTTGTTATGAAATGTATACTTGGTTCTTTTTGCTTACTTTTCTATGTCATAGCAATTTAAATTTAAGACATAGCCAATATATTTTCTATTTTTATTAGTCACAATTATAACTTCTATACATGTTATCATTAAAATTAAAAGTGTTTGTGTGTAACTTCAAAATTATCGTATTTTAAATTAATATAGTTATTAACACGATATTAAAACATAAACAAACATTTTAAATTTGTCTTATTAAAACTGTCTGTCTGTCTGCTAATCTCGGGCTAATCTCCGGAACAGTTATACCAACTTTTATAAGATTTTCAACACATTTTATTTATAAGATTATAAACCAATTCTCTGCCTACCCCGTAGTGTGCGGGATACAGCGTGAAGTAGAAGGAGTAGTTTCTGTGGTTTCGATTCCCACTTAGAAACATGATTTATTTTTTTCTTATATAGTTTAGAAATATTACCTCATTACCAGAGCGAGGAAATGAAAATGTTAACTAATAATAGAACGATTGTACGTAACGTCACGTTGTATATGAAGCTACAAAAAAGAGTGATATGTCTCTAGGTTCTCACTGCTTAAGCCGCATAAGGTAAAAACACTATCGCTTACACTATAAAAGTGCGAAAGCATTATCAGTAAACAAGATTTACAAGGGCCGCTCCCTCATGTCATAAATTAATTAACAGAAAGACGCACTGTCTTTCTGTTAATTAATTTGCAAAAATAATTTAATAATAAAATATTAGCGTAGTGATTTGATTGGACCGCTTCTGGTACAACTGTACCAAAGGTTTAGAATTTGTATTAGTGTGGGTACATATAATATTCTTTATTTGCATTCAATAAAAAAAAATAATGGTCTAAACTATTCTATTCTTAATTAAATCAGATGCAATTATTTATATTATTTTAAATTCCTTAAAAACAATACGAACATTAACAATTACTTTGAATTGACATTGAATTTTTTTGAAAACTAGTGCGGTACTAATGAAAACATAAAGACAGGAAGAATAACTTAAATTTTTTTTTACAAAACAAGATATCTTTAGTTGTTTATTTGACATAAATATAAAAATAAATTAAATTTTAAACAATGCCCATTCATATTCAACAAATAGGTAAATTAAAAAAAATAAACAGTACAAAGTACAGGAAAATATATTGTTGATTTATTCTTACCATTTAANTACGTAACGTCACACTGTATATGAAGCTACAAAAAAGAGTGATATGACTCTAGGTCCTCATTGCTTAAGCCGCATAAGGTAAAAACACTATCGCTTACACTATAAAAGTGCGAAAGCATTATCTGTACACAAGATTTACAAGTTAAGGGCCGCTCCCTCATGTCATAAATTAATTAACAGAACGACAGTGCTATTAGCGTAGTGATTTGATTGGACCGCTTCTGGTACAACTGTACCAAAGGTTTAGAAATTGTATTAGTGTGTACATATAATATTCTTTATTGCATTCAACATAAAATAAAACTATTCTATTCTTAATTAAATCAGATGCAATTATTTATATTATTTTAAATTCCTTAAAAACAATACGAACATTAACAATTACTTTGAATAGACATTGAATTTTTTTGAAAACTAGTGCGGTACTAATGAAAACATAAAGACAGGAAGAATAACTTAAATTTTTTTTTACAAAACAAGATATCTTTAGTTGTTTATTTGACATAAATATAAAAATAAATTAAATTTTAAACAATGCCCATTCATATTCAACAAATAGGTAAATTAAAAAAAATAAACAGTACAAAGTACAGGAAAATATATTGTTGATTTATTCTTACCATTTAAAGAAAAATCAGACAAATAACACCAGTTACCTAATTGCCATTTTTCTCTAGATATAAAAAAAGACATATACAGTATTTAAATATGATGTAATACATTCAAAAGGATATCTGTGGATAGAATTCTTTATAAATATCATTCCAGAATTCAACTTCTTCTTTATCTGGATCGACACCAGGTATAAGAACGTCACTTATGTCCATATAATGTCCTCCTTCCATGGTATAGGGTTTCCAGACTGCTTCAAAAGAATTATCAGGTGTGGGATCCCTGAAATATATGGTAAATTAAAGCAAATAAAACAAAAACATATAAGGTGATAATATCGGTGCGCAGTGAGTTCATTATGGAGGTGATGGTTTTTGGATAATCCTAGGATCGGTAGGGCAATATGCATCATTAACTTTTGCGACCACATACAATATTCCTCAATAAGTGAGGACGCGTAAGAAAATTAAACGTGGAACTGTTTAGCAAATATGCAAATGTCAAGTATTTATTATTCTAAACATACATAACACTTACATTACTATTAGAATTTGAAATGCCTATTTAAACTAATAGATACAACCTTGTAATAATTACGTACTAACAGTTTAAATAGTATGACAATCATATAATACGTAAATGCACTATTTATCACAAAGTACTAATTTAAAAACGAATAATACTTAAAAAATCAAGTGGAAGTTGAAGTCGCTCTCTGAGTGTTTTGTACCAATTTACAATTAATTATAAGTCAAAAAGAAGTACACCTGACAAACTTAAGTTTGTAACAGTTATTATCTGTAATATACATAAATATAAATTTCCATTTTTTGCATTTTCACTGCAAGTTCTTAATTTTTACCAAATTTCACAATTGTAGGTCTACCAAATATAATAAGTTTTGATTAAGCGACGAATAAAGTTGACAAATTTAAGTATGCGGTACATATATATTATGGAATGAACGAAAAATATAAGCTTATAATTTTTTTTATGAAATATCTACAAATGTTAACAGGTCTCCATGGGTTTTGATTTGAATGTCATGTCATCGTACAAAATGCAGTTAAAAGAATAAATAAATGCTCTTATCTTTTGATCGTATTGGCTTAGAAGTATCACATGGGACTATGAGACCGTATCTGCATATTTGATATTAATGTCAGCTTAATACCCTTATTTCGATCTCGAGATAAATACTCTTGACGATCAGACGGACGAAAAAGTGATCTTATAAGATTTCTGCATAACAGGGTTGGCAGAGGGTTAAAGTCGTTGTTAACTCTTAAGACACTCCGAGTGATTTGATGGAAAAAAATATTACATACAATACCTTACCCAAATTTAGCAAAGTTCGTCCATAGTCTAGATACTTTTTCGATCATCTTAAGGGCTTTAGAAGTTATTTTAAAATTCTGTGGCGTTTTTTTAAGAGGGAACAAATAGAATATGTCGTCAGCATGACTCACTTTTATATCACCCTTAAACATATCTGTCAACCCTAAGAATTCAGTAAACATATTCAATTCTGATTTACATGAAAATTTGTACAAGTATAATTTATTTTTATTAAGTTTTGCAACAGCTTTCTGGAAAGTAATAGCGGGATATATAAAATATGCCATGCTAATATATTTAAATAGTTGATCTAAATTATCCTGACAGATTTTATTGTTCTGAAAATAAAAGTTTTTAAATTTCTTTCCTATATTTAAATGGTGCGATATAGAGTGCTGAATTTCAATCTGCTTGGGTACAAAAAATTCTAGAAATTTATTCGCTTGCTCAAAGATTGTGTCAACTTTACGGTCACCAGCTAAAAATATAATTCCCTCATCTGCAGTATAACCATTCATTACTTCTATTCCTTCATGCAGGCCATTTTGAAGAAGCTTATATATGTTTTCACTTAAAAACGGTTCTATATTGTCAAATTTCTTTTCAACAACTACTCCAAAAGATATATTTGGTTGTAGCTTAATACTTTCTGCAAATGATAAATTAATTTGTTTATTTACAAGATTTTCAATAGGTTGACGTTTTAGAAAATCATATATTTCAGTATCATTCTCTGATTCGCATCCTAATTCTTTTGCCAATATTAAGCTTCTTTCGCGCGGTAAGAATATATTTGGCAACCAGCTTGTAAAGCAGCCACTTTGCAGTATGGCCCTTTTAAAAAGCCCTTTAGTCATAGGTGATATACAATGATACGAAGCGCTCGCGCCACCAGCACTTTCCCCAAAAATTGTAATGTTTTCCGGATCACCACCAAAATGACTAACATTTTTCTTTATCCAACGTAATGCAGCTACTTGATCTTTCATACCAGCGTTGCCTGGAACATCTTCTGTGTGTAGGCAGAGGAAGCCTACAATATCTAATCTATAATTAATTGTGACAAGAATTACACTGTGTCGTACTAAAATGTCAGGGCCATATAAATCATCATTTCCACTTCCAGAGGTGAGGCCTCCACCATGTATCCAAACCATGACGGGTAGAGGTTTTGTAGGTTTTAGTTCAGGTGTATATATGTTAAGATATAGGCAATCTTCGCTGCCTTGAGTTTGTTGTGTGATGAACATATCGTATTGGTAGGATATTGGTCCGTGTTCTGTGGCGGTGCGGATCCCTGTCCATGGTATTGGCGGTTGAGGAGCCTGTAATATAAAATCAAATTAAATCAGCTTCACGCTGTATCCCGCACACAGTAGAGTAGGCAGAGGGAACCTAGTGTTCTAGTGTAGGCACTTCGTTGCCCACTGTCCGCCGATTTCTGGAGGCATTGCGTGCGGAGTGGTGGAACTCAATGACGCGCTTTGGTTCGACACCAGAGCGAAGAAATGAAAATAAATATTTCATTTCCTCGAGCGGGGATCGTACCCACAACCCTTGCGCTACGCCTCTATATAATATACTATTACACATATAGGTAAGTATATATAAATTTCGTAGGTTTATCACCTTTTTATTAGAGTGTTTATACCTATCAATTACTTATCATAGAACGATAATAGAACAGGGATAAAATAATTAAATTCATACATACTTATGTAACAAAGTTAAAAAAATCCTCCTTATCTTAAAACTAGCGACCCTCTTGCGGCTTCGCCCGCTTTTACTACTGGATTATTCATATAATGTATGTTTGCAAAGCACTTAAGATAATGTGAAAATTAATTAAACCCTAATGCAACCCGCATTTTCGTAGTTTCAATAAGGATTTTCCAATTGT
>JAKRZM010001263.1:657813-684489 GCA_036379175.1 Heliconius cydno galanthus
GTACCTACTAAAAAATCCTTGCTGTGTAAAACAATTGGAAAATCCTTATTGAAACTACGAAAATGCGGGTTGCATTAGGGTTTAATTAATTTTCACATTATCTTAAGTACTTTGCAAACATACATTATATGATTAATCCAGTAGTTAAAGCGGGCGAAGCCGCAAGAGGGTCGCTAGTGTAGTATAAATCAATAATCATATTTGTGTGCCGCACAAACATTGAAATTGTAAAAAACACAAACAAATATATCGCGTTATTTTATCGGCTACAAATCTAATATTTTCATATATATACTATTTTCTTATTTCATATCATTTCTATTTGATATAATTGGTTTTTGTAATTTTTATTATTCACTGACAGTGTAACCTTCGAAATTATCGAAGTTAAGACATTCCGTTTCCCACTTTCCGTAGAACGTTCGAGGCATTGCGTGTTGAGTGGCGTAACACAACGCCGCGTTTTTGCTCAATAGCTCTAAGAAAATAGTTTAATTAAAATAAAAGTTTTAAAATACTGATTACGCTAACAAAAGTTATCTACATTGGCTTTATAGTGTTCTTTCTAAGATATCAATAGCATCATTATAATATATATGCATTATTAAGCGCTAGAACATTCGAGATAACGATTTCATTGAAAACGAGACGCCGTCTCATTATTCGTGTTTAACATTAACACAAAGCTTTTAGTAGTACTGGATCTTGGAAATTAAACTTATATTTTAATAATTGATACGTATACCAATCGTTAATATTAAACGAAACAATTGAAACATATTTCAAAGATATTAATAAATATTAACGAAACAGAGCGAACGAAGTGCAAAGTAGAGGAATCAAGCTAAATTTAATACCAAATATTCAGGTCTAATGGTCCCTTGGAGCAAGAGGTTAAAACCAGAGCTTTAAATTAACTTACATTTTATATGAAGTTATTTTATATTTGACCACGGAGGCGAAGCAGCATATGAAAGATGGTTCAATGATATATCAGGAAGGGATTAGAATAAAAGGATTGATTATTTTAAGCTGTTTCATTGCTATTGCTTAAGTTTGTTTTTAAGCCAGTATTAGAAACCAATTTAAAGACACTCTGTTCTACGCTATCCTTTCGGGTTTGACATTGCATGTCGATTGGCGGAACTAAACGCCGCACTCTGTCTTTCTAGAGCGCATAGCTTAATGCAATTAATCTGGTACCTACTGGTGAAACTGTAACATTTCTGCAATTTTATAAGTATTAACGATAAATTTTGATTCAATTTCGTTTCGTTTGCATGCAAAAAATGGAGGTAACCTACTAACAAGTTAATAATAAGCTAAGATAATTATTAACTGCATTGCGATTCGTATTGCAGTTGTATTCCTGCATTATGTCATCATAATCTCATGATTTGTAGTACTATTACTGGTATTTCTTAATTATTGATACTGTACTACTGTCTCAGGTAAGAAGACAAAGCGCGACGTTGCTTTCCGCCAATCAACATGCAACGTTTCGAAAATTCGATGGAAAGAAGTGAACGGAGTGTCGGATGGAAACGGAGAGTTGTAAAGAAAATGATAAATAAAATATATTTAAAAAGATGGAACAGTCTAAACGATATTTTTTTTAAGTAACTATACCAGAAGCATCTTTTATTTCAATATATCAATGATATTTCGAAGTATTTATCTTTTATTATATGTATTTCGATTACATTGTAGGATATAAAAAAATGTAAATAGAAAAAAAAAAACTAAATTAACACGACAATGTTTCATACGCTATCAACAAGCTGTCCGACAAACTCAATACCAATTAAGCGTATAATTACTACATAGAGGGTAGTTCAAAATTCTCATTACACGAACGACCCGACGGGAGTAATTTTCACTGAATCTGCCGTAAGGTTTTCGATTTTGATTGCTTTCCATTGATTGCTAGTGTGTTTACAATACTGTAATGAACATGGGTATAATAGCCGTTACATTTGACTTGTATATACATATAATATTATAAATATTGATTGAATAACAAGTTTTAATTTAAAATAAGAAAATTTTGGGGAAAGTGACATTAGCAGGTTTGACTCTACTGTATTTAACTCTTAATATTGAGGTACGGAACCCTATAAGTAAGTATCTATGTAATAATACAACATAAGAAAAGAAAATTAAATTAGACATAAATATTTAGGAAAGTACAGTGTTATTTATTTTGTTGACAATAGAATATAACTTTAATTACACGTTCGATAAATGTCGTGATGATAGTTCTTTTTGAAGACGATCTGAAATATATAAATAGTTCTATGTAAAATATTATATTTTAGTTAAAACTTTATTTTTATATATAAAATTATCTGCACATACAAAATTTTCGATTCACTGTGTGTTGAGTGGCGGAATTCAACGCCAGGCTTTTTTGACTTGGTGAGAGAGCAAAGAAATGAAAAATCTCTCGAGTGGGGGGTCGAACACACAACCGTCGAGTTACAGTCACACCCTTGTTCCCCTGCGCCATGATCGCCTCCAGGCAATGACACACTTTCAATCCCTTCTCTGCTTCCCACCTGAATTTGAGATACTGGGTGTATCGTATCTAGACAGCCTACCACACTTAGAAGGAAAATAATTAAGACAAAAAAAATATATGTAAATATATGAAAAAACCATACTAACGATAGTTACTGAGCCCAGCATAATAGTTATCTTTCACCAGCCAAAAGTTTATAAACCATTGAACTATGCCTCTACAGCTGCAATATGCGAACAAAAGGGCTATCCAGCTCGTGTCGTCTCGATCTTCTGCATTGTAGGGAAACGGCTTACTCATTCTCTTAACGTTGTTCTTACTGCTGTCAATATATCGAACGATTGAAACTAGAAAAACATTTTTTTATATATATTCAGATTAGTATACATTAGGAGCAAATAAAATCTATTTAAATCTTTAGGCAGTCGTGGCGTAGCGGCACAAGGGTGTGACTGTAACGCGATGGTTGTGGGTTCGAAGTGTGAAATGAAATATTTATTAACATTTATATTTTCATCACCTTTCCTCCTTTTCCGCGCATTTTAATTTTTTATTTAACCAATAAAAAAAACATACCATCCTCGCATGTATTTAATTTTAACATTTAATTAAATTTCATGTAACCGAGAAGCGTACGCTAACTACATATGGAATCAGTTACAAGCCCAAATTTTTGGCCATCTGAGTATAAAATATCCATTAAATACTTAGTTATTCCGGGTGCTCGATCTAATATCGTCCCTTCCGTCCCTTCGAGGGCAGTCGAGGAAAATTACTAATATGTTAAAATCTACCGTACCAGTCGCCAGGCCCTTATTAATAGCCTTTATCAAAAATTGAGTTTTCTTTGCCATTTTGTAAACCTTTTTCGTTTATTGAATCAACTTTTTGTCTTTTATTTATATTTGATACATTTTTATCGTGTATTTTTTAACTGACTTTAAAAACTCGCGGCTTCGCCCGCATACCACACATTTTATTACGCTGCATTTGCTAACAGATTGATACATTCAATGATGAAAACTATGTGGACGTCATCGATGGAAAGTGCACCTTTGCGCCACCATATTTCAATTCCTCGAATGAAATATTATTTCTAGTAAGGTGCACATGCTCTATTTTGAAATTTAATCGATATTTGGCTATAAACCTTCCAACGCTTAGTTAATAGGGTAAACTGATCAACACTTCCATCATATTGGATTATATCAAGTTTGAAACATGTCAAAGCCTGAAGGCATTTATTAGGCAGTTTCTTACTAGCTTCTTACTTATAGCTGGTGGTGTTTCCCATTGGACTAATAATACTCGTCTAGTTGTTTTTTTTTAGTTTCACCTTTATCATGTACATAGCATGGTAGACGGACGAAAGATACTCAGTAATTTACTTTCAGCTCTAGCGTTGTTGAGCTGAAAGCTTTTCTCATCTGTTAAGTTATGAGTGGCGGAACTCAAACGCCGTGATTTGTATTGTTACCAAAAAGAGAAAAAGAAATAATTCTTTCCCCAACGTTTCTTATATTACGATGGACTCAAATTATTATTAAGTAAATAAAATTTTACTAATACATAAAAATGAACTATTGGTAGTTTCTTAATTCTGACCTAGAAATGCGATAGAAAAAGAGTATAAGACAGAGTTCTTTACTTACTCTCATTTTTAGTATTTTCAAGGTCATTTATAAAGAGACCTAAATAAATCAAATCGACCAACAGAATTGTCACGCCCGCTATAGTAAATGGCACCAGAGTTGCATAATAGCCGCAAGGTCTCCTGCCGTGAGTCAAGTTGGCAACACCAAAGAGAAACCACACCACATGAAGGCACAACCAAAGTTGAATTTTACTAAAAGAATAAAAAAATATTTATAGCTTAAACATTAAAATACATGGATTTTAAATTGTTTTATTTTATGTATTTTTCAAGGATACTTTTTTGTAGGCCTTGTCTAATAGTATGTTAATTTTAATCTGTGCTTCCCCCTACTATATCAAGGAACCGGTATGCCAAATTTCAGTGTTCTACACCGCATAGTGCCCGCTCTGCTTGGTCTCATAGAGTTAGTGAAAGAAGAATAAAATAAGGACTTACTGACGAAACTGTGATGCCACTTTATTCTGGACGGGCCATATGATAGCAGATCTGTATTCAGTATTAAAGTTTACAGTAAAATTGTAGAAATACAATCGGCCACAAGCTTCAGGATCGTATAAGTATAGAAGTTTCATTAATGTTATTTCTTCGAGCTCTGAACTGTCTGGCACGAATCGACAGCTGAGCGTCCAATAACTTATTAGTATGCAAATTAATGCTGAAAAGTAATATTTTTATTATATTATACGAACACGAGATAGAAAGATATAATATACTAGAGATAGAAGTTTTCAGCAAAGGGATCACTGCAGTTAGTACTGGAACTTGGTGACTTTTCGCAACACCGCCAATCGATTCTAAATTGAGTGCAAAATTGAATCTACAACCCTCAAAACGCTAAATAAACAAAAACAACACTAGAACACAATAGCTACATTTAATACAATCCTTAGTTATCAAACAAGATTAAACTTACTTTGATAAAGTATGACGACAATACTCCAAATCCTAAGGGAGCTCATCGTTGACGGCCATTGAAGACATTTCCATTCAATTAAATGTCAATTCTCGAATACTTAACCTCATTAAGGCGGAATTTAGAATAAGCGAACAACAATTTCAAGTCGGTCATGAACAAATTAATAAAATTACTCACTAATTAGGTCATCTTGGTGCAGTGGGATAACGTCTGACAGTAAATTCAATCGTTGTGGGTTCGATCCCCAATCTAAGGAATGAGTTATTTTCATTTTTTCGCTCTGATATTAAGACAATGCGCGGCCTTCAGTTATTTAACAAGCAATGGAGAATGGACACTAAGTTCCTCCGGCCAATCCTGCTATATGCGGGATACACCGTGAACAAAAAGAAGCGACATTGTTCAAACTCGATCATCAGCTCTCAAGTTTTTCAAGCTTTGATTACGCATTTCGAAAATTAATGGACCTGTCCCCTTGTTGAAGTGATAACGAAAATTTTTCTTAATGCCTGCGCCTTCCTTCAAATTGAATTTCTCAAAGTACAACCTTTTTTCATTTCGCATTACCGAAAGTAATATCTGTGATTAATTGTGGGTATCGCATTTTACTTAGAAGTTGTGATAAAGTGACTCGAGTTTTTGAATTCCATTTATTTGGAAGTTTAATAAGGCTTAGCATAAATGTTTTAAGATAGCGAAATTTTTAGTGACATTGACTGACATTTAACTTTGTGTAAACAAAATTAAATAAAAGCTTTTTATTATTTTATGATTTTTTCATCTTAAAGAATAGAAAGAAAGAAATTAATAAATTACAGTCCACTCCGTTACACATATTTAACCCATAAGGCTCATCTATCAGTAAAAAAACTTAGAATTTGCAGATCTTCTTGTAAACGGCTTATATTCACCAGCCCTAAAGTATAACACTTTATCATCGTTTGGCTCTGTGTATTTCGGTTCTGGTATCGGCCTATTATCCCCGACTAGAAGTCTTTCTTTGACTTCGTGTTTTCTTATTTTACGTCGTATCAACTGTAGGATTCGACAGCAATATATATTTATAGCTAGAATTACACCTCCTCTCAACCAACACGAACTGGCTGCTATTGGTAGCCACCCACCAAAATCATCGTATCTATTTATTGTCATTTCAACACTCCACCCGCTATATCTAAGAATCATTCCTTTGGTTAGGCTTTGCTGAATATGGGCTATGTAGACTATAGCCATCGAAACGTCGAATAAAATAATGAATATACAACTGTAGAAGGTGACAGCGATTAGAATTTTTTGAATACGCCATGTTGCTAGGAATGAAATTCTCAGTAAAATTGCTGTGAGCATCCAAAGTAAATGGATGTAAGCACTTATCTTAACGTACCTGAAATCATTCGTCAACAATAAATATATTTTTAGGTATCTGCTTTTCTTACTCGAAATTAATAATTATGCAAAATCTAATAGTTTTATTTTTAAGCTTCACGTTTTATTCCGCAGAGAAAACCCAATGTCAGAACACTCCGTCCTAAATTTTCAAGAGCTTAATGCTGCGCTTTACCTTTACTAAAGTGCACACATAGTGGAGAAAAATATTTTTTAAAACAGGTATAAAATTTTTGAACTTAGTGAGATTTGAATCCGCGCCTCACGGAAACCATCCAAGCGCTCTGACCGCTAAGCCATACGTTCTTATCCAACTACGTCTAAATTCTTATGTTTTTCAGTAGGTACTAAAATAAAAAAATCTTAGAAAGACTTGTACCGTACGTTCTAGTCTTAGTAGACAGTTTGGTCGAGACCGTGACGAAAGCTGGCATCCATTCAATAGGCAATATATTGAGGCCATATGTATTGTTGTTCAATTTCAAATTGTTGATAGATTTTGAGGATCTCAAGTGATATCCGCACGCGTGTGGATCGTACAGGTACATAATTCTAAATAACTTGTCGTAGTCGTAAGTGGAATGTTCCGGAGACCAGACGCAGAAAGTAACTGTAGCTGATCCTATATAAACTATGACGCCTGTGAAATATAAATGTATTATTAATAGTTCAGTAATTGTTTATTTATTTTTTAGCTTTACACAGTTTCCCACCTGTTAAGTTACTCTGGAGGAAGTATACTAATGGAGAACGAAGTGGCGTAACACTAGATTCTCCGGTTCCCTCTGCCTACCCTGCTATGTGCGGGATACGGTGTGAAAGTAAAAAATACAAGTAAACGGATAGTAAAAAATCATAATCTAGCCACCCCATAAAGTTCGAAACTGTTAATTAATCCTCTTTTAAATAACAACCGATAAAATAAAATATATGGGAATTTTCAAGCGAGCACGATTTTATTTTAATGTTTCAATTTCAGTCAACATTTTCAATGGCTTTGCTAGGCGTGTACCGAAATACGCTGAAACGATATTTCGAGAACATTTTAAATTACTTAAATAAAGGCGATATAAGAAATTAATGCAATACGAAACATCACGATATCGATATTGACAAGATTAAAAATATGTTTGCATATATTAATCAATTAATTTTGTCCTTATTCTTTTTATTCAATAACGTCTGCTTACAGATGCGAGGAAATAAAAATATTAAATATTTCATTCTCTCGAGTGGAAATCGAACCCGCAACCTGTCATGTTTACAGTCGCACGCTTGTGCTCCTGCACCACGACTGGTCTCAAAATAATAAAATAAACGCTATTATATGTATATTTGAAACGGCACTGTATTCCGCTTTCTAAAGAAAGTTTACTTAAACTTATAAGAGGGATAGTTTCAGCCGCTGTTTGCAACTGAACTGCATTGCGGATAAATTTCAGTTTCGAACTAAATCTTTCATTTTATTTCACTATTGTGCTATAGTTTATAGTTCCTGTGACGGTAAAATTTGAATTAATATTAAATGCCTGCCTTAAATGAGATTTATAATATTTTTTTTGTGTATAAAATTAAGGCATATCATTTTTTAAATAATTGAGATTACAAAGAAAATGTGTTTTATATATTTTTTTAGCTTCACACTGTATCCCACATATAGCAACCCTGTTGTATAAGGGCTGACCCTGAGGGTGAGGAAATGATAATAATTCATTCTCCTGAGTGGGAATCAAACCCACATCCATCGTGTTAGGCAAACGCTGTGCCTCCTTGTCTTTATTATATACTACGTTCATAATTGTACGTTGTATCTACAATAACTCAATAATTTTTGATATAGCGTGATTAGATGTAAACGTTTATTTTTTTTATTTATTTATAGTAGAAACTTTTACATAAATTTTAGACATATAGGATAGGATAGGATAAAAAGTGTTTAGATTAATATACGTACAATCTTTAAAATAAAAATAAACTTACACTGGAAAATAAACCAATATGAAATCCAGGCACAATGTCGTTTATCCCTCGGCAAAAGAGACACTTCCTCTAATGAGATCAAACTATCTCGTAACATCTTAGTTTCTTAAAGCTTTCTTAGCTTTATTGGCTTAAAAACTAATTTTCTTATAAAAGTATTGAAAAGATTTTCGATTTACTCTTAGTCTTGAGCATTTTTTATATATTGACAGCTGTCAATGTATGTACTTTGTCAGCTGTCAATTTTAACATTTTTAATTTTTTAGTTGCGTAAGTTTGCTGAATTCAACACCGTGCCTTGTCTTGATAGAACTAGGATAATTTAATGATATATCCAGATAAAAATAGTAAAACAAATAGTAAAACGACTTGTAATAGTAGATTTATATAAAAAAAGAAAAATCTAAGCAACACAAAACAAACTAGACCAATTGTAAATATTAATTAAATGGGAAACGATGAAACCGGAAATGAAAATCGTATCTACTAATTTCCGTTTATCCAACAAATATTTTATATTAAGTGCAATTTTGATGACTCAACTTATATCATAAATTCTTTGTGTCATCAAAATTTGTTTACTAATTTTTCAACTTTTGAGACTATTGTGGCGCACCGGCACAGGCGTGTGACTGTAAACACGACAGGTTGTGGGTTCGATCCCCACTCGAGAAAGTGAAATATTTATTTACGTTTATATTTCCATTTCTTTGCTTTAATGCTATGGCAAAGCGCGGCGTGGAGATCTGCACCTCAATACAGAATTCAGCCTCCAGAATTCAGCAGAAAGTGGAGAACGGAGTGTCTTATCACTAGTTCCCTCTGCCTACGCTGCTGTGTGCGGGATACAGCGTGATGATTAATTTTTAATATAAAAAAAGGTAAATCTTTAAAAATATAAAAACAAAGTAAATCACCCTTTCCAGTAGAAACTAAAAACCATTCGCTTTCCAATAGCTTCCCATTAAGAAAGTAATTAACTTCTTATTTCCCTTATAAAACGTTAAATGTAATTAGAAACAAGTAGTTTACAGCTCAATAGCTCCGTTTAATTAACTGGCCGTTAAATGTGTTCACACAGACGCCTGACGCTACTAAAAGTATGGCCTTTTGGTTAGCTGTAGTAAAGAAGCCCAAGGGATTAAGTCTATACATATTATAATAAATTTGTAACTGATCGCTCTCTGCATGTGATAGATATCTATGATATGAGGAAAAAAAATATTCGGGGCATTTGTCAGTGTTATTAAGACTGAGCATCCATAACAGTGATTGTTTATTAAATATAGATATTAAATGCAGATATTTTTATCCAAGCTCTCGTTCTACGTACGTTTTTGCTATCTTTAAATAAAATAGCGAGAAAACATGTATTTGGTAAATATCCTGGCCTGAATTCTAAGTGCAAATGACAATGTTTTCTTTTAGCCTAACTGGAACAAGCATATAATGGAATATTTGTTAGAATGCCCAAATACGTAACGCTATTGTTATGTTACAGTTACAGGTATTACATAATTTCACGTCATACCTAAATAGGAGGTTACATTTTTAGTATTTACATTTACTTAAACAAGGCGGTCATTGCGTAGTGGGAAAGTCTGACGGTAAAAGCGTAGGTTTTGGATTCGATCCTCATTGATGGGAATAATTATATTTTAGTTATCCTTGCTGTGATGTGCGTTAAAGCGAGGTGTGCAATTCAATATGCAATGTCTTGTAAGTTAGAAGAATATTGCAAAACGATGTAGAAATTGTTCATATGGTTAAAATAACCCCGAAAATTAGCGTTCTTAAATACTTTGTTTTTCAAGAAAGGTGGTGACCTACTTTCGACTTAAAAGGTAATGATGTAAGAACATCATTACCTTTTAAGTCACATTTTTTAAAGGATAAAATAATAATAAAAAATGTATTGGGACAGGAGGAAAACGGGTCATTGAAAGATTATATCATTTTGTTTAAAACTATATTGTCATTTCGAGTTTCGTAAAATAAATAATAAATAATAATAAATTAATGCTATTCAATTTGGAACGAACGTGATATTTTTGACAAAAACTAAATATTTATGATTTGATAGAATTTCAGAAAGGTTTTCCATATTGCTGTAGAGTCCTTATAAAACGTTTTAACACATAAAACTGAATAAAATGCTAGAGCCTGTTTTAAATAATCCTGACACATTTAAATCCTTAATTTGAATAGCATTCATTTATGAGATTTATATTCTTTCATTAAAACAGTTGCACGTAAGCGGAGTTCTGGTATTGGGGCACTGTGTACACGAAAATAGGCGCTCGCTCTTCATTTCTGTATTGCAAGCGAGCGGTGTATGCCATATTGCGAATATCGTTTTCGGTTTCGAATTGCACTCTCTGCAGCTGAGAGCCAGGCAACAAAACGTAATATGCGCCCTGAGAACTGATCACTTCAACGTTCTTCTTCGGTTCCTCTTCCAAATTTTCCTTCTGTTCTTCTTTTTTGGGTTCTTCTACCTTTTCTACTTCCTTGTCTTCCTTAGGCTCTTCTTCTTTAGGTTCATCTTCTTTAGGTGGACCGTATTCCTGAGGAGGGGAGTATGTGTTAAATGGTGCTCCGTAACTGTCAGCTGGAACTCCATATACGGTTGCTGGTGGAAATTCCCTACGTGAAGGAAGGTCGAACGCCTTGGATGGTCTATATCCCGCTGCCGGATAAGGAGCATCTCCTTCAACAGCCTGGCCGTCCTCTTGTCTCTGGAATCTGAACCTCTCCTGTCTGTACGAAGGTGGCTCAGCGACCGCCACAGCCGCTAACAAGAGGATTGACACTAAAGTGTTCATTGTTGTACGTTTGGATGCTTGCTACTGAATGATGCTGTGCCACATACTACCTCCGCTTATATACTTATCCCGAGATTAGTTTCCGACTTGCCCGGATGTGTCATCTCCATCGATATTCTGTTTGAGTGGATCGTGACATTGGCCTCCTAAGTGGTGATCAGTTGTGTAACGACCCCGATTAGGTGAACCTGTCATTGTTCATTGCGCGTACGTGACGCGGTTCCCAACTGTGAACTTACGAAAATGCCTAACGAGGTGTTTTAATATTCATGACTCGTGGGGAAATCGCTTTCTTTCACCGCGACTAATTAGGTTTTACAGGTTACCGACGAGTTTTTGGTAAATTGTAACTGATAACAATTAAAACTTCGACACTATCGAGTACAATGGCTACTTTAATTTATGTATTGAGGATTTCGCTTTCAATTATACAACGATTTTAATTGGTAATGTAAGTTTAATTATGTCATGTCCATTTACTTGTCGATTATAATGTGTAATATAATAAGCTTCAGTTGTTTTGTGTGGCTATAAATATGCTAAATTTGAATTTAGCGATGGATACTTTTTTATGTTTTCAAAAGTTAAAAATGAATAGTCAAATATTTAGAAAGTTTTTGGTAATTAATCAATATAATAGTTGATTTTAAAAATTGCTGCCTGTTTAATACATTTTTCCTGCAATGCTACCACCACACATATATAAATTATATTACGTTGACAAGAACTAAATAATGTACATATTTTAACATATTTTATATGACAATCATAAAAAAATGTATATCCCACATTTTTAAAATATGACACGATCGTAAAAATTTGACGCACGCAAACTTCGCTAGCTACGTTCATTACGCACCCAATATGGCCGCCTGACGTTTAATTAGGCGGGAAAATGGTGATACGTATAAGAGCACAGATAATAAATGACTTTGTGTTTTGTTGCAGAGGTTTTAACCCTTATAGTTTTATTATTTTTATTAAGAAATTTGATATGTATTTTATTTTTGATCTGTTTTTAATATAATTAGTAGTAGTGACATAACGTTTATAGACATACTTTTCGCCGATTTTTCGACACACAGCGTATTGAGTGGTGGAGATGAACGCCGCGCTTCCTCTACCAAAGAGGAGAAATGATAATAAATTAAATATAATAGTTTCCTGGTGTGGGAATCAACAAGCATCGTGATTACAGTCAGATGCTATCTCACTGCACCTCAGTGGCTCCCTAATAGACTCTATTTATAAAATCCCTATAATGAATGTGAACTTTTATACTACTAGATACGTGTATTCAAATAGTTTACCAATATTCTTATGGTAGGAATTTACGCCACTTTAAATCCTAGACAAACAAAATTAACATGCAAAATGTACAATTATCCTCATTTGTTAATATATATTAAATTATTGAAGCGAATCACGATTCTATGTGACATTACGGTCCGAAGGCTCAAGCGTTAGAGGTCCCTTCCTCCTAATTAAATTCTGCTGAGGTCGGCCTAACTATTTAAGCTTTCGTTTTTAGTGTTAATATATAAATATACATGTGTAGCTTAGGTTACTTATAGCGTTTTAATAAGGAGTTTTATTTGAGGTTTTATCAGATTTTGTGATTTCGTCTGTTTTTTTGTAGATTGGTCCATATTTGCAAAATATAATAGGGTAGGCAAAAAAAAACGAATAAAGTAATAAGTACGTTCTTCCCTCTTCTCTCTTCCTTTTATTTCAATATTGGTCATACCTTATACCGCGGCGTTGAGTGTCGCTACTCAACACGCAATGTCCTCAAAATTTGGTGGAAAATGAGGAACGGAAGTATCTTAATGGCAACAGAGTGTCTTAACATTAGATTCCCAGATTCCCCTTGCCTACCCTGCTATGTGTGCTTTATTATTTTCATTTCATGATTTTTGTCCATTCTGCATTACGCGTGTGACAGTTTTGAATAAATACCAATACCGTTAAGGTTCACAAAAAAGAAAAATCTTATATTTGTGAATATAAAAAGAGCGATGAAAGATGGTTGTGTTTAAAAACTCTAATTTGTTTTAACTGAACCTTAAACGACCTAATTACTTGTTTACGTCGATAGCAGTGGGGTAAATTTTAATTAGACGTTCAAAGACTGTATTACCTACTTACGTTGTTTTTATATAAGTATTTTAAGTAATTACATTTATAAGTATTTTATATTTAGAATTGATCTAACATTGTTTTGGTGAAGTAAGTTTTTATCTTAAAGGACATTTAAGGCGTTGGGAATATCAACGAGGGTCTTGTCTTCGAGAAGGTTAATCCTTCTAGCTCGTCTCTCAATTGACTGTCTTTAATCCAGCTAGACTCTTAATGGATAGACTGAACGGAGAAAATCTAAAATTATTATTTATTCACGATAGAGTTTCACGCTATATTAGAGAATATATTAGAGAAGGCAGAGTTAATCTAATGTTAAGGCACTCTGTTTCCCACTTTTAAAGACACTACGTCTTCAGTGTCGGAATTTGAGCTTTTTCTAAACTGTTATTTTTACTTGAACTGTGAAACTGTAATACATTTCTTTCCGGAACGATTCCTTGGAAGGATATGAAACAAACGAGTAAATATTTTGTATACAATATTGGTTTGATGTTGTCATTTGTTTGAACTTTTGTGGAAAGCAACTCATTCCTGGAATTTATTGGGTTTTCGATTTGCTTTTCCAACTCGTTCCTGTTATTTTTATATCATGTGCTAGTGGACCCGAACGCGGCTACGCCCGCTTGAACCATATGAATATTTATTAAATATATTTATGAAATTATTTTCAGTTTTCAATAGAGAAATGCGTCAAGCAAGCTCATTTTGGGTGACAACAACATTCTTTGCAAATCGTTGCTTAGCAACGGTCGCTTAGCGACGGTTGTTATTAACATGGCAAAATAAATTGCATGTCAAATTAATAAGTATTTTAATATATTGGTATATATCGATAATATTACGAATATGAGAAAAAAAGTATCCTATGTTCATCCCGAGACCCTCAAGTATCTCTATATGAGTATTTTATCACAATTAAATTAGCGGTTTGGTCCTGATTGCGTAAAAGACAGACAGACAGACAGAGTTACTTTCGAATTTATAATATAGGTATGGATACATGTATAAATTATTGGGATTGTATATAAAGTACCTACTTGCCTGCTGTTCCATCGGCAATGTGTAAAATAAATAGATCTTGGTCCATATTCCTATATTTGACTTAGCGGTTTTTAAATGCAAATTAGGTTAGGTTAGAAACTTCAAAATTAAAAAAAATAAGTAACCTAAGCTAACCTTCACTCAAAACTCTCTATATCTTAAGGTATGGTGCCATTATTAAAAATGTATGTAAGTACATTGCATTAATATATAACTGCATGAAATGCAAGCAAGTAAACAAGTCGCGAGTTTATTGCCTACCTGCCCTCACGTGCATCTCAGCCGCGCATTCGGTATTTTATAAAGTAATAGTATATAATATTTCATACATTACACACATCTTTTTGGTATCCTATATATTTCCAAGCAATTGCATAGGATACCGAATTATACAGATTTCTGATAACATATATAATAAAGCTAGAAGCTGCTAACAATATCTAGAGACCTAATTATTTACAGCGTTCAATATTTTAACATAATATAGCATTGTTGTGACAAGCCTGATGAAGTGCCTCGCTCAATATTTGTTGTCCTTTCTCTCATAGCCGTAATGTAATTTCAATTAATTGTCGTTCACAGGAGTATTACCTTTCACCACTTAAAGAAATTCCTCCTTGGGCTAAGGAAATTATAAACGTAGTAGAAATTTTATAAACAAGATTTAAATTTCTGTGAAATAAGTAAAAAGGAAGCTAATTGAAGCTGCTTCGCAAAGGTACCCTAGTTTTGTGTGGTAGAACTTAACTAAATATAGCCCTCGAGTAACCCATGTATCCCACCAGTCTATCAACGGTTGTTCCACTGTGCTACTACTGAGGGAAGTGTCCTAATAGGAACGGAGTGTCCTAACACCAGGTTTCCAGGTGATGATTTATTTCTCGTCATAATTAATATTCCGTTATTTTAATAACTATTACTATATAACTCTTATATAATATTAGTATGAAGATTATTCTATGTACCTACATAATTTAAATCCACTTCCGTTTAGCGTTTGACGTAACATTTGAACGTAAGTCAAAGTTTGTTTAGTTGATAGAGCTTAGTTATAAAATGTACTGAACAACTTGTTTGCTCAAGCGACCGAACACCGATGTGATTTAGTAATAAACCAGTAAACTTCAAAGGGGAACTTTATATCGGATTTGGTATTAGGTACCTAGATGCCGTCGTGGTGCAGGAGCTCGAGGTTGCGACTGTAAACACCATAGTTGTGGGTTTGATTCCTATTTGGGAATGAAATATTTAATATTTCAGAAAAGTGGGGAAGAACAATACTTATCACACTCCTAATAGGTTTCCAGGTTCCCTCTATCTACTACTACAATATGAATAGTACAGGAACATTACCTACGTATAACATTTTTTTTGAAATAATTAAATTAATTAATTTCTCACGATTTTCACACGCTTCAGGGTCACGACGTTAATGTGTATAACTTTCGAAGTAAATATTAGTCTAAGTTAAGTTTTCCACACTATAAAGCTTCTTACACGTCAATATGTCAACTTGTTGAAAGTTTTCGCTTCGAATTAATCTTAACTATCGATGGTCGCTGTTAATGCTCGAGACATACATATATATATATATATATATATATATATAAGTAGTGTGTCTTAGTAGTAGAATAGTAATATCAGCATAAAAGTGATTAAAAGAGCAGCCATCACGTCTTTTTCCGCATAGCACGGTAACCTAGTGTTAGCCTTCCTTCCCCATTTTCCTCCCAATTTTATAGACAAAGTACCGTCACTTACCATGAAGTGGCGGAATTCAACGCCTCACTTGGTCCTTATTACAGCAAGTGTAAGGAAAAGGGTAAACAGGAAAGGAAAATAATTAATTTCCCCGAGCGGAAATCAAACATAAAACCTAAAAAGGCGACGTTTTATAGTCAAACACCGTGCGGCGGCGTCACGACAGCATCTAGAGATTTTTATATTTAAAAAAATCATTTTAATACACAAAGGTGAGTGGTAAGAGAGGCAGAGAGGGACGTCGATTGAACTTTGTATCGATGATGCTGGAGGAAGCTGACGTAAAAAGCATGATTACCCCCTGGAGATTGATGACAGTGGACAAGGGGAAAGAAATATGCAGAGACCGTAACGTTTAGTGAAAGCCAGGTTTGGTGAAACCTGAATGGCATGAAATAAAAAAAAGTTAATACACATCGTTATACTTGAAGCGATATATGTACATATATAAAAATCGAATCCATATTCATTCTTTAAAAATAACCACTATTGTCCCCAAAAAGTAAATTTTAGGTGAAAAACATTTCAAAAGGCGAAGCGAAAACTTCTGCATAAACTCCTCATTAGTAAGTGGTGAAAAGGATAATTGTGCGAGTGTTTAAATAAAACGTGAACAATAGGGGCGTTTGTTCGTTACTTCAAGCGGAAAATGAAAGAAGGAAATAATTATCATAATTGAATAATTTCCACCAAAATCGGATCGGATTTACATGAAATTTATTATAGTTTTAATTCTTATATGTATATCAAAATATAATTTGGCGATAATATAACAATAAGCTTATGCGGGCGAAGCCACGCGTGGGTTGCTATATATATAAAACGTCAAAATGGGTCAAAGTCAAAATGGTTGTGGGTTCGATTTTCATTTCCCGATCTTGTAGATAAACTTTGGTGTCAAGTTACGCTAGATAACTCGCAATGTCTCGGTAATTCGGCGGAAACGAAACAAAGTATCTTAACGATAGATTTTTCTGCCTGTCCTGCATAAAACCTTAAAGAAAAATATGGAACCCTTAAATAATAAAAATATGGAAAAATATGGAATCATTTTCTTGTCCGTCTCCGTAAATTAATGGCAAATATCCAAATCTACGATCCCTTGGAGTACAAAAGAAAATTACGTTTACAACACATTCCAAATATACAGTCGTTTTTGCATCGTTTTTGCTGCTTTTTTGATAAAATTCGCCGCGCAACCTAAACCTATATCCACTTCACCACGACGATCGAACGATCTAAATATTTACTATATATGTCCATACACTTCCACACATGTGTCCATACATTCACATATATAGGTATTGACATAGGTCAATACATATTCATTCATTTTCTAAAATTGTATAACACGAACAAAAGTATATAAACAACGAGATTTGTCACTAATTTGACAGAAATAACGTCTATTTATTTTAAAAAAAACACAAAATATGCGTAACTAGGTTAAGTAAATCAGTTTATTCCAAAACAAAAGATGAACATAAAGTTGAGGGCACCCCAAAAATAGATCTTCATTATACTAATGGTCTCCCCTGATTAGTGGCGTCGTTCCTTCTTACAAGGCCCTTTCATTTGATCTGACCCGAGATGAAAACCAAATTATTTGTTTATTTTAACAAAAATAAATATTTAGCTTGAAGTTTTTAATAAAAAAATTAAATACTCTTATAAAACTTTCGCGTTAAATAAATGATCTCTCTATAGATCTCAAGTGATGAAATTTTAAATAATATAATTAGATTTCATCCAAGAACAGTTTATAGTTTATTTTAAGTCGAACGCGCAAAAGAAAATGGATTGAGGGTACGGGTTTTTGTACTGATAGCAGAAAAAAATCTTTTCTTCTCATTTTTTGTTAGGTTAGAAGAGACAAGAGATATTGACAATAATAAAAAAGTTATAGTTGCATTTACTTGGGTAGGCAGTGACAATTGAGTGTCAAGACACTTTCCGCTCGGATTTGAATTGAAATGAAATTATTTTTTCCCCTGACTGGACATTGAACTTACAACAATGGCACTTATAGTAAGATACTGTACCAGTGTGCTATGTTGTCGATAGTACTTGTAATATAATTATTATACCTATATATATATATATNATGGAGGAAGATGACGTAAAAAGCTTACCACCCGGAGGTTGATGGCAGTGGACAATGGGAAAGAGGTATGCAGAGATCGTAACGTTTGGCGCAAGCCCGGTACCTGATCGGCATAAAAAAATGTTGATACACATCTTTATACTTAAACAAAATTCATTCTTTAAAAATAACCACTATTGTCCCCAAAACGTAAATATTAGGTGAAAAACATTTCAAAAGGCGAAGCGAAAACTTCTGCATAAACTCCTCATTAGTAAGTGGTGAGAAGGATAATTGTGCGAGTGTTTAAATAAAACGTGAACAATAGGGGCGTTTGTTCGTTACTTCAAGCGGAAAATGAAAGAAGGAAATAATTATCATAATTGAATAATTTCCACCAAAATCGGATCGGATTTACATGAAATTTATTATAGTTTTAATTCTTATATGTATATCAAAATAACACATATGCTATAATTTATGTTAATTTTTTTATAATTTGGCGATAATAATCTTAAGCGGGCGAAGCCACGCGTGGGTTGCTATATATATAAAAGGTCAAAATGGGTCAAAGTCAAAATGGTTGTGGGTTCGATTTTCATTTCCCGATCTTGTAGACTTTGGTGTTAGGTGCCGCTAGATAACTCGCAATGTCTCGGTAATTCGGCGGAAAAGAAACGAAGTATCTTAACGATAGATTTTTCTGCCTATCCTGCATAAACAGGATACAGCGTGAAGCTATAATTTTTTTAAGGTAGCGCGACCCGAATACGCACCGCTTGTTTACCGTTTAAGATATACGTTGACCATTGTAAAGCTAGTTTTAACTTATTTTTAGGATTCCATACCTTAAAGAAAAATATGGAACCCTTAGAGAATCATTTTCTTGTCCGTCTCCGTAAATTAATGGCAAATATCCAAATCTACGATCCCTTGGAGTACAAAAGAAAATTACGTTTACAACACATTCCAAATATACAGTCGTTTTTGCATCGTTTTTGCTGCTTTTATGATAAAATTCGCCGCGCAACCTAAACCTATATCCACTTCACCACGACGATAGAACGATCTAAATATTTACTATATATTTCCATACACTTCCACACATGTGTCCATACATTCACATATATAGGTATTGACATAGGTCAATACATATTCATTCACTGAGTAAAAATCGAACTTAAAGCCATAGCAATAACAGTCAAATGCTATCCACCTGTGCAACTACAACGGACAGTGGTGGAATTCCTTTAGTTCTATGTTGTCATCCTAATATAATACCGTACAACGACTATCAAGTACCTAAAATTTCTAAAATTGTATAACACGTACAAAAGGATATAAACAACGAGATTTGTCACTAATTTAACAGAAAGAACGTCCATTTATTTAAAAAAAACACAAAATATGCGTAACTAGGTTAAGTAAATCAGTTTATTCCAAAACAAAAGATGAACATAAACTTGAGGGCACCCCAAAAATAGATCTTCATTATACTAATGGTCTCTCCTGATTAGTGGCGTCGTTGCTTCTTACAAGGCCCTTTCATTTGATCTGACCCGAGATGAAAACCAAATTATTTGTTTATTTTAACAAAAATAAACATTTATCTTGAAACATTTAATAAAAAAATAAATACTCTTATAAAACTTTCGCGTTAAATAAATGATCTCTCTATAGATCTCAAGTGATGAAATTTTAAATAATATAATTAGACTTCATCCGAGAACAGTTTATAGTTTATTTTAAGTCGAACGCGCAAAAGAAAATGGATTGAGGGTACGGGTTTTGTACTGATGGCAGAAAAAAATCTTTCCTTCTCATTTTTTTGTTATGTTAGAAGAGACGAGAGATATTGACAATAATAAAAAAGTTATAGTTGCATTTACTTGGGTAGGCAGTGACAATTTAGTGTCAAAATACTTTCCGCTCGGATTTGAATTGAAAAGAAATTATTTTTTCCCCTGACTGGACATTGAACTTACAAGCATGGCACTTATAGTAAGATACTGTACCAGTGTGCTATGTTGTCGATAGTACTGTACTATAATAGTACTGTAATATAATTATTATACCTGTATTATAATTTTAATTTAATTTTCTACACTGTACCCTTTATTTATCTCTTCTGAATTCGCTATAAAACAATAAAGCATGAAGCTTAAAAAAATAAATATTTTTTTGAAGACAGTACCCTCAACTTGAGAAAAAAGCTGCAGAAAGCAGCACATCGTTTGTTCGCAAAACACTTGACGCGGAACACTTTTAAGAGGAAAACGTGTGAAAACGTGGCCTGGATTTGATTTTAAAATTAAAACGTCTATTACATCTAAATGAATTATATATGTATAGAGATTTGTACTAAGGCTTGTTATATTTACGTTTATTCTTTATTATTATAAATATTATTTGTTATTTAAATGTTTTTGAATTCCTACTGAAAATGGAGAACGAAGTGTTCAGACACAAGATTTTCCCTCTTTATCTTGCTGTATGGGAAAACTTGAATCTGATAAAAACTACTGATTTGAATAGAAAACACTTTTTCCTGTTGAATGTACCTTTGTCGATGAAAGCTTTGATTTTCTGTGTCTGTGGTCATAGTTACCGTGGATGGTTATAAAATAATAACTTATTTCCATTTACCCACGTGGGTGAAGCCGAAGGTAAAACGTAGTAATTGTTTTTCTGAGTTGAATAAGTTAAATAATAAAGAAATAATTAACACATTACAAATGTATTTAGTAACAACATGAACGAAGAACTTTTTACACTTAGCGTGTTTAAAATATTTCATAGCCCTTGAAATTAAAACTTGTTTCGTTACGATGTTCATGAAGAGTTATTTCAAATTCATAAGCACCTGAGCTCGCTTCCGATGATAAACATTGTATAGAATATCGATCTTCTCTAACCGACTCTACATTTTAGATCGTATTACTTAAATGTCAGTATTAATACTGGCAAAACTTGTGAGAATAAATCAGATTTTACTTCTAAAAGGTTCACATGCGGCGTTGAATTCCGCCACTCAACATGCCTCGGAAATTTTATTTGGTTTTAAGTTGGGTTGTAACTGGGGGACGGAGTTAGTTAACAATAAGTTCCAAAAAAGGTAAATATAAACTTGTTTTTCTATTGAAAAGAGCTACCTATTGATTTACTTACCGGCTCTTCTCATCAGAACTGCCTTCTAAGCCAGTGACATTGCAAAAGTCTAAAAAAAAAGAATAATTTGAATGCGAAATAAAAAGTTATTTATTTTATTAATACTAACACGAGATTTCATTATGACCGTTGTAGCTAAGTGGGGCGGTGTGTATCTATACGGTTGTGTATTCGATCCATATACAAGAGAATGGTTATAGTCACAAAACGGTGTCATCTTATAAAATGCTGCCTTTTTTGCTACATGTGATAGATGCTTATTTTAATTATTTTAAGAATAGTTCTACAATTCAATATGCAATATCTGAAAAATTGCCCTGCTAAAAGCTAAAAAAAATATATACCTACATACAAAATACGAGAAAAATAAAAATTGTAACCCAAATGAAACTAGTATATAAACAGTGGATATTTATTGCATAAAAAATCTAAATAATCATCCAATTTCACCAATTAAGCGAAGCAAATATTAGTTAGTATTTTACATACTCTATTTGTCCTTATTGTTTGCCACGCCCCGACGACAGCGCTGTCTCTCAATCAAATATAGGCATATCGTACTGTACAAACATAGGTCTGGCATCGCAAATACCGTTTAGACTCTCAAATAATTAATGCAAGCTCTTAACGCGTACGGCTGTATAATTTTGATATAAAGTTACGGGGATTTGTTTTTAAGTATTAACTAACATATATACGCCTAAATATTTTCATATTGAATTTGTTCTGATACCAAGCAAAACGTGTATATAGACATGGTATCTATCTATAAGAACGTCTATCGAACTATCTATAAGTTTTATAAGAACTTTACAAGTACCTGCATTATCTATAGGTATTTGAATGCGAGTTACTTCATGAGTAAAATAAATACTTGTGAAATAAATACGAGTTCGTTGTTCATTAATATAATTAGCCAAAATATTTAAAGGAAATGATTAGTGATTTCCTTTTCCTGTTTACTTTCTTAAGGTTGATTATTGATATATTGGTAATAAGCCCGTATTATATAATTTACGTAAAAGTGTTTATATAATTTGTACAAATTGTAGCAAAAATAATGTTTCGAATTGTGAAAATAGAGTAAATATTTATTTTTAGTTTTTTAGTTATTTATTTTTTATAGAGTACCTAAACATATATATAAATAAAATAAATTAGCTTCACGCTGTATCCCGCACACAGCAGGGTAGGCAGAAAGAACATAGTGTTAACAAATTCTGTTCCCCACAACGGTCACGATTTATTAATATCAGACACGCGTCACCTGATTTATAACTTTATTTTATTTTATAGCCTTAAAATGTATTGCATTCTCAAAATTTTCTCTAAGTGCTCTTTCACACGGAACAAGGAAGCTCTTCAACTTCCTCCTACAGCTTACAACTAGAGTATTCTACGTAATAATCTTTATATACGTGTATAAGAGCAGGAAAAATCTTTATGAGTTTATTTTATAGTTTAGATGTAGTTAAAATTGTAACGTAGAAAATATTTTTGCAGTTGCACATTTTTATCAAGAAATATATTTATTAAAAATATATTTAAACTATTAATACGCTTTCAATAAGGCTTCTTGTAACTATGTAATAAACTCTAGAAAACTGAATCAAACCCACTTATAATAATTTATATGTCATCATACAACTTGGCAGTTGCTTAAGTGACAATACTATAATATTGACCTGGTCTGATGATGGAGCCAGGACTTGAATAGTAGAACTCTTTAGAAGTAACTAGTAAGTCATTCAAGTTTAGAGTCATATAGTTTATAGCCTCGAGCACATTCTAGAGCATTTTTAGCACTTGATGTAAAAAATGTTTTTTTTTAGTATCAAATTATTACCTGTACTCTACTCTCTACTCTGTCTTTTTTTTAAAACTATTGTCAAAAATATTTTTATTTCTTTAGCGTGGAATAACTTTATAAAATATGTTAAAAATCTAAAAAGTCTACTCAAACTGCTAACATAAAAGTATTCTTTAAGAGATTTCAGCATTTCACTCGGTATCTAATCTAAAAATACGTCCTCAGCTTTCACCATATCTACAGTGACATACATTTTTCAAAGCTCGCTATTACTCCGCGGCTTACAGATTTAAAAAGGTTCTCACATCCTTTTGAATTAGGAGTTTGAATAAACTGGTACCGTCAAATTTTTGGTAGGCATTGTGTATTCTTAGTATTGTATATTTCATATATTTTTGTAGGATAGAAGAAAAAATTAGGACTTTATTATGCTTGAGTTGGAAGTGTTGGAAGTGCCATACTTTAAAGTAAATGCGACAGT
This sequence comes from Heliconius cydno galanthus, assembly GCA_036379175.1. Lineage (NCBI taxonomy): Eukaryota > Metazoa > Arthropoda > Insecta > Lepidoptera > Nymphalidae > Heliconius > Heliconius cydno. The sequence continues at coordinate 681,585 of JAKRZM010001263.1, forward strand.
TCTGGGTCATTTTCATTTTCTCACTCTAGAACAAAGACAAAACATTAAGTTTTGCCAATTAACACGTAATGCCTTGAAAATTGGATAGAAAGTGGAGAGCGGAGTGTCATAACACTAGGTTCCCTCTGCTTTCCCTGTAACATATGCAAAATGCAGCGAGAACTTACTTATTTCTTTTGATTTTCTTAAAAAAAACTACATTATCTTACTATTCCTGGAAAGCTAAAGACGTGTGGTCACATCAGATTCATACCCCTAATATCATTACGAATAGTGCCAAGTCTGTATTCTTTGATGCTTTTGCGTATTTTCTAGTGTTTTTTAAATTACTTTGACAGAAGCTCTTTATAAGATTCCATTAGAGCTTTTTCAAATTACACAAAGTAGAGCAAAGTTATGTTTCGCGTATTGTACTTGTCGCTCGTTGTTTAGTACTTGTTTTTTTATGTCATAATTGAATAAAGAAATGTTTTTAAAAGATATGTTTATTTCTTTTAACCTTAAGACTAAATTTTACTTATTTTGTGATAGCTATTTATATACTTTTAGAAATAATGTTTACGATTTAGGACTCCAAAATGAACTTTATAAGAAATAAAAAATCGAAAAGACTTTTGCATAACATAAAGCTACCACCGCCTCGGGAAGCAGTTGTGCTAAGAAGAGCCGGCAAGTAGCTCAACAGTTGCTCTTTTCAACACAAATTATATAATTTTACTGCTTAATATAATTCCTTCCTGTTCCTTTTTCGTCCCATATATGAGGGAGATCTGGAAAGTAAAAAAACATCATATATTATTTTGTGTAAAGGAAAAGTTATTTAAAAAAAAAACATCATACATTACAAAAATGTCGCATTAAAGAAAGGCTGAAGTGGTTCGTTAGCTGTGCCTTGTGTTCATATGGGAGTATTTACAAACACCGTACCCTACAAACCGGTGGATAGGGGTTTCACTTATTTCTTCATGTTTCAAACGTATGAATTTAAATATTTTTTTTGAAAATATGCAAAAAATGTATATGTAAATGAATTTGTATTAATTTGATACTTGCAGGTTCAAGACATTCTTTGACATGCTTTTAACACAGAATACGTTCATAATGTACGCTGTATCATAAAAAAATATGACATTGTGTTCTTCAATGTCTTTATTTGGTTAGAAACAGTGTAACAGAAAAAAGGAATTGTACATATGTATATAGTTATCTACTTATTTTTTTTTTAAGGTTTTCTTTATAATTTATTTGAGTTTTCTTTATAAGGAAAGTAGAAGACATAAATCTTAATATTTTATAAATAATATTTATGCTAAAATTAAAAAAAAACCTTTTTTTCTCATATAAATATGTCGTGTGGTGTTAGGTTCCCTGAATACGCGAAGCGCCTTACCCGAAACTAGCTCGCTGGGAAGTACACGGCTAGACGAGTGTCTGTCATTTATTATAGTGTTCATATTATGAAGCAATAAATATGTAAATGAAAGCAGTTTACTTGTAATATCTACATAAATTATAACATAAGCACTGTTGTAAGAAAACATATTACTATAACATGTATATGTAGGTTTGTAAGTAACATTATTTATATTAGAAGTCACTATGTTTAAAAATCACTCGTTCCTCCGCCAATTAACACGTTCCGAAAATTAATCAGAAAGTGGGGGGTTCTTAAGCGATGTCCAGATTACAAAAATATAAAACTGCCCAAATTGCACGTTTCTACCATCAGCGGTTACGGGTTTTACATATTACATAGATAATAGAAAAATAAACTAACTATGGTATATATTGTTACAGGACACACTATGTTCCGGCTCAATCCGGTAAGTAAATAACTTATTTTATTGTATAGTGGGAATCAGACCCACAAATACTATAATATATACTAACAAAAAATAAAAACACACTACGAGTATATAAACTTCCCTAAGAAGATTAACTTTGACCACTAAACTAACGAGTGGACCGTACAATGAGCAAGCAAACAAAAAGATTAATCTATCAAGCGTGTATCTCATTACTGCTCGGGCTCGGTCTGGCGCTGTTCCAGTTCTTCAGTATTCCCAACTAAGTCCCAATACGACACTGCGTTTGACGTGACCACATGTTTTTAAAGCCTGTTTTTTTTTCTTTTTGTTTTTTTTTTTATTTTTAGTATAAATATATATTTAAGAGCTTTTTGCATCTGTCAAATTAGGTAAAATATTTTTTATTTTTTTTAGTTTTTGTAGGCAGAGGAAACCCAGTGTAATGATACTCCGTTTCCCATTTATCGAGAATAACGAAATTTCTGAAATGTTAGCATATTAAGTGGTGTTACCAGAGTTACGACATAGAAATAAATTATATCCTCGAGTGGGAATCGAACGTACAACCGTCACGTAAACAGTCAAACATTGTGCTCTACTATTCTATTAAAGTATTATAAATTACAATTATTTCAAGAAATATCACAAAGACATACATATTATGTATATTCAATTAAAATTAAACTTTAAAAACTGTGTTGATAACTGTACAACAAACAAGCAACAGAACAAACAACTCGTAGCAACAGAACTTATATCAAACAAAAAGCTGTGGTCAGTAGCTATGTTTAAAAAAAACATGCATAAATACACATACATAAATTAAATGTAAAGAAGTTGGATCATTTATCATCTTAGCTGACCACAACCTTTGGCGCTGCGCCAGCCCCATGTCACACACTATGCGCCTAGCCAGCTGACGCAACGTGTTTTACAAGGCATGGTGTGACTTGTCTTATTAGATACATTTAATACTAGAGTCCGCCCGCAACTCCCTTTTTCATGAAATATAAAACGTAAATTCCCATTTTTTCGTTTCCGTGGAATTTTACCTCGTATAGTATTGACTGTACGTTGTTTATTGATCAATTAGTAAC
>JAKRZM010001267.1:0-174435 GCA_036379175.1 Heliconius cydno galanthus
ATAAACAAATATTTAATTATTTTTTTTTATATACAGATATATCCATTTAATTTAATTAATTTAATAAAAAAGAAGATTTACGCTCACTGCCTCGTAGATGGGTAAGCAGGTAAGACATGTCATTTTCGAGATATTAGTAGTTGAGTGGAGGTACTCAACGCTCAGTTTTGTCTGGTTAAGAGAGAAATATAGGACCGTAAGCAATATTTTGACCCACTTTTCCAATTAATTTGATAATTTTTAAACAAAATGAACCTGTTATCGTTATCAGATCAACAAAGATAACAAGAAAATTACCTTTTTATTTTTAATAAGTCTTATTCCATTCCATTTTGGATATAAATCTTTAAATGTGACTTTTTAAATATATTATTATAAGACTTATGTAATCCCATTCATAAAACATTATTTGTTTCTCATTAAAACTCTGAAATAAGCCAATGTTCTGTAGATAGTAGTGATAAATAGGTTGCTTGTAAATATATTCAATCCCGTCAAAAACATAAAGGTAAAATGAAAGCCAAGTTTAGTAATAAAACATATGCTTTCAGCGATAAAAGAAGTGAGATGTAAATGTATGCCAAGTTCAATGGTCAGTCCTGAAATTTATTTTTAACAATATAAAATATTTTATAACAACTGAAAATGTCCATTCTTCTTACAACTTGGAGACTTTATTTATGTGTAATATCTGNAATAGACCATGGGGCTTGTTTATTTTCTTTTTAGATTTATGCAGTCGTAGTTTTTGTTTTTTTAAATATTTTTTATCTACTTGTTGGTTTACTTATTCGAATTATATCCTTTAACTTTGGCACGCCTAAAAGCAATAAAACGAAAAAAAACGTAACATATTATAGTCTTTAACTAACACCAGTTAAGCGGCCAGTATTTTTTCTATCAAGAAAAACAATTTATGTTTTTGTAGGCACAACTGCAAAGTAAATCTTAAGGAGCAACGCCCTATAGTAATTGGGTAAGAGAACAATAGATCAGTGTTGGTAGATTAGCTAGATCCAAGATAAATGGTCACGACTTAGAGTTAATCATGTTTAAACGTGATTTTTTATACTAAGCCTATTATTCTGTGTTACTTTTTTAAAGTTAAACATATTAATGTCTTAAAAAAAACATATACTTAAAGTTGCTTACACTTATCAGATAATACTATAATATTTTGGCTCGTCGAAAAAAATATTTAAAAAAAACAAATGTTTTAATTGTCTAAGTACCAAATGTGTCTAGCTTCAAACCCACTACCCAGAAGATTGTTAATAATATTTTTCTAAACAAAAAAAAACGTAGCTGTGAAATAGATGGTTGCTCATTACATACATGGCAACTAGGTAGAGGCAAGTAATTACAAAACAATTTTCTATCAGATAAATAATACGGCAGTAGGGCAATAGGCGACTGAACCGGGTTAATGCCTTCTACACCTACTATATCTAACATCAACTATAGAGCTTCCACAAATATAGTAAATTGATTTGACTTGAGAAATTCGTTTATTTATTTATCAGCTTTACGCTATATTCACGCAGAGGGAACCTGGGAACCTAGCCTTAAAACACCTAATTATATATATTACCTATTGATTATGTAAAAAAAGACATCCTCTTGTCCTTAACATCGTTCTTTTTTGTTTAAAAAATGTTCAGTAACAAAATAAAAATGGTCGACATGACAGCAAACTTAGAAAATCACGACGTTTAAAAGTTCAAAAGCTATACGTTCTTTACTTTACTGGCGCTCACGTCGTTGCTCTAACAATAGTTCCCTCTTTGTCATTGTACTCGAGTGTCCACCACATAAATTTATATAACATATTGAAAAATGATTTATGTACATTGATGTACTAAACAAGTCAAGAAAAGTAATTTTATATTGTTAATATCTCTCTGAGAGCAATCGTGGCGCACTTGTACCCCAAGTGTGTTGTGGGTTAGGTTCCCGAAGAAATTACTTATTATTTATTAATTATCGCATTTTTTTATTTCGGTACCAAGGCAAAGCGTGGCGTTGGGTTCCGCTACTCAATAAACAATGTCTCCTAAACTTGGCGCAAAGTGGTGAGTGGAGTTCTTAACACTGCCTTTGCCAATCCTGCTCCATGTGGGATACAGTGCGAAGCTAAAAAAAGATGTATTTATTTATATTCCACAGGGAAACTCTAGTATTTGATCACTACGTTTTCCTGTAAAAATTTATTAATAAACAGACTAACATCCTTATTTTCAATATAACTATCAATTAATATGCATATTCATTTAAGACTAATAAACTAGACTATTAAGTCGTTTTCGTAATCAAATTTCTAAAACAAAAAAGATTTATATATCTAGTTTCTAACATGAAAGATTATACTTTATAAGTGTTTACCATATCCGTCTGGAAATTTTAAAATCGATGGATTTTAATGCGTTCTCACCAACACCATCGGCTTTTATGGTTCAATTAAGCCCATCAATAGAATGTCGTCGACATCGGGAGGCCGATGACCTATCAGCTGTTTACTTGGAATAATAAATAACAGCATATAGCATAAATAACAACAATAATATATTTTTTTATACTATTTTACTGTTATTCCCATACTAAGAAACTATATAAAATAATTAATTAATATTAATAAATTTAAAAAACATCCATAAGTTATAGGACAACCTATAGTTAATGCTCATTAATTTATGATTAAAATGGTTTCTAATTTTGATGTAAAAATATTTTCATTATAAATTATAAGATATGAATATAAAATTTAAAAGTGTTGATTAATATAATTAGAAATTTATGTAAAGGAAGTATTTAATATATCGGACTATTATATTAATTAGTAACAATAACAATGATTATTCCGTCATAATACGTCGAATTCTATTATTATTATGATACAAACTTCATCGCTATAGTAACATGTAAAAGCTTATATATTTTAACTATATAAAAAATAAAGAGTGAGTCACGGGCGGGGCTTCCGAATAAAAAACACGAAACTCAAGGACAGGTAGATTGTCGAACAAAAATATAAAATCTACCTATTCTCTACGGTATTCTTATTAACATTTTAAGTTCTTGTGTGAAATGGGAAACGGAAACGCTTTTACGTCTTGGGAACGTAGTGTTATAACATTAGGTTCCCAGGTTCCGTCACTGACACGACGCGAAACAAAAAATATTAACTGTACCTACGTTAAACAACCAAAATGAATGCAAACATTTATTTAAAGATACACACGAGCAAATAAATAAATAAAATTCACGTAAAAGCATTACATCTCCTAATACTAGTAAAACACTTGAATTCTCCTCACGTCCCTAGCAAATAGATTTAAAACACTGTAAAAGTAGACTCTACCGGCGTACAAGAAAGAATATAAAGATATAATCTAACGAAGCGACGTTACAGATACTGACTGAGGGCACCTATCGCGCTTGCGCAGTTTAAACTAAGATGTGACAACGCTCGGGGCATGCACAAGTAGGGAGGCTTTATATTTTGATGACCTATTGTGGGTTATTTGGATGCAGACGTCGCTAGTTTGAAAGGACGAAGACGACACCGAAAATATATAATTATTTTTTATTTTTTTATTGTAGATAGGCAAGCATTTGTCCGCTATCTCACCAGGTGGTAAGTGACGATGCGAACGATGGTGGAGCATGCTTACCTAGGTAGTGCCTATTCACTCGTTCTTTTAAGAAGGCCAGGTTATACTTGTCGGGGAACAGTTCAGCAGGCAGGGAGTTCCACTCCTCCATTTAGTAAATCACATCAAATTATGGGAGGACAATCGTAGCGCAAGGGCAACACCGTTTTAATAATTTCATTTCTTCGCTCTGGTAACGAGGTGAAGCGAGACTTCTAGTGCAATATTACAAGGTCGATCAATATTCATAATTAAAAAATGTATAAAAATAAAAAAAAATCAACAAATGTAGAAATATATCAACTAACATACAAACAACCCGAGGTATAATAGAATATTTGCATTGTTATGTGAAATTACAATTCAAGTAGAAAGCGAGCATATTGGAAGTTTCAAACTCTCTAAGTAAAGGAAGCCTTTGCTCAGAACACTTATAGGCTGCTCTTGTTCCTGGAAGTTCGCGAAAGCACTCAGACCTTCAAGTGCGTGATAGTCGACCGTAATAACGACGTTAACTAAGGCTAATTAAACATGAGCTTTGAAATGTCCAAAACTATTCTGTAACAATTACAATCGTGCATGCGCCATACAAAACTAATTACAAAATATCTACATAATTTACATTATATTGACTTCAAATTACATAGATAATATTACATAAACTTCATTATATTTGATTTCAAAGAGAACTTAATAAAGCTCTCCAATTTATAATTAATACAAAATGTAACAAAATAAAAGCTGCCATTGAAAAAACTTATAACGCAATATAACGGCAAAGGGACGACGGTCGCGGCAGACGTAACGGTGTAAACGTAAACCTGAGGCAAAAACTGGTGTCTTCACTGCCGTGTCATTACAGAGCGTGTGTTTAACCTTCAAATGTACTTCGCCTTTGAACTTCAATAAGTATGGGATCTCACACGCCAGTTTACCGTTACACCAATAGATAGTGGGTACATGAGTGATGGCCACGGCTTGGTGTAGATCTTCGTTTTCTCGACAGAAACCGGTCGCTAAGCGCTATTAGGAAATTATAATTGATTTCTTAGCGGTAATAAAGCTTAATAGCAGCGATCAGGTTAAATTTAGTGCAGCTTTATAATGGATTATACAAATTATTAGTTTCATTTTAGTGAAAATAATGGAACAGGAAATTTGGCACCTGTTTAGGTTTTTATCACATAGCCGCGTTACGTATACCGACGAATGTCACCAGCATAATCAATAAGAAATACATAAATTAACTAAACCTTGTCTATAATTAACTAAGTTACGTACGATATCGGCCTTATCGGGCGGAAGTGCGAGACTAGTAAGGACACGCGACGATGCGCACGAGCGCTCCGAACGATCAGGGCGATCCGGCCGTGGTTCAGCGTAGTTCCGGCAAACAGACTCGACGCCACTCGTTGGGAAAACATTAAGGCGTTAATCAACTGCCATTAATAAATATAATAAGCCATATTTTGTAAAATTACTTGGAACACACTTACTTCAATTTTAAAATTAAGCTGGTGCAAGGCAAGTGCCCAATTACAATTTTGTATATTAATATCTTATTTGTTGTAATAATTATTATTTACCGCCCTGGTGCAACTGAAACGTGACCGAGCTCGCCCTTTGATGTGGGGTCGAATCCAGGTTGGGCAAATAGTATTATTTACATAATATACATTTACACTTTGTCTTATCAAAGCAGAGTTTTAATTAGAAAAAAAAATAGAGTTGGGCTTCACTATCCTACAATCAACAACTTTTTTTAACTGTATAATAATAGATAACAAAAGAATATGACCAGACCAACTACAGCATTATTATCATATAATATAAATTATTCATAAAGACTAATATACTTAGAAAATGCCAATTTAAATTTTGGACTAATATTTAAACAGTTTCAATTTAAATGATAATATTGTCATAATAAATATCCATTAAAATGTCAAAAAACAAAATATAGTATCATTTAAATTAGAATGAAATTCTCATATATATATATATATAACTGTTACATCACAAACTTTCTCAAACTAAAAAAAATAACATTCAGTGTGCGAAAGTGGAGTTGTTAATAAAAAATGATAGCAACAATCGAGACCATTCAAAATTGCGCGATAGATATAAAAGTTATAAATATAATATAATAGAAGTAGAAAGCGAGTCCTCAACTAATAGCCACAGTGGATTCCATTGCTTTAGCTTAATGAGCAATAAATAATTACTAGAGACCCGCGGTTACAACGAGAGATTTGTCTGTCTGTCCATTTAATATTAGTTACATCATAAAATACGTATAAACATCTTTCTTCTATATGGTAATTAACATGGATAGTAATTACTACAATGTTAATAGAACGATCGTAAAGGATATTGTAAATCAACTAGTATTATGAAAGTTTCTCCACATTTACATTTTCCAGATAGTTATGTCTTATGAAATTGTTTCTATTCATGAACTTAACAGAAGAGTCAAAACTATTAATAAAAAAAGTCTTTATGTGCATATATAACATTTTCATTTTCTGTTTTTATTAACTTCACGTATACACATAGTAGGGGAGACAGAGAGAATCTAGGAACTTTGTGTTAAGACACTCCGTTCCTATTAAGATATTTTATTTATGTACATTGTATAACGAAAACGAAAAAAAATAAATAACTCAATTAGTCGATTTTAACTACTTTTCATTAGCCACATTAAAAGCTACCTCACACTTTTTTTAATTTAATTTTTTTTTAATTTAAAACTAAGCTCTCCAAATAAACATACGACACAAAGTTGGCATCGCCAATATTCTGCACATTGATTCAATCTATATGTTAATATTATACGGAGGCTGTGCTCGTGCATCATACACATCAATAATTCCGAGCACGAAGTTTCGCTCAGAATCAAAGATTCAAACTTCAAAAAGATTTAGATTTTAAATTCATACATGTGTCAAGTTAATATTTAAAATAAAGTGATTATTTCGTTTATTTTTTCTGAGTATATTTAAAATTATCTAAAATACAGAACTTTCCATTGTCATCAATGTCCAATATAGAAAACTTTAACCATAGTTTATTTAGTTACTTAGATGTTTTGAAATTTTTAAAAAATCATTTCTGTTGTGGATATGAATTTGCTATTATAAATACTGTCTTACATGTATATTCTAGTACACACCATAGACTTCTTCCTTACATTCATAATAAATATATCGTACGTAAATACAAAATATATGTTGATGTATTCAAAGTCCATTTCAACGAACGCTTTTGGCACCACAAAAAATAAAATTTGTAAGTGCACAACACGGTAGACATTTTTAAGGCCGACATCTGGTGGCATACGTGATATGCGCATAAATATTTCCGCCGCATCCAGCACTGTATTAACTTCGTCTGAACTGGTCTTATTGTCTCAATGTTGTCACATTTCTCCGCAAAAAAGGCGAATTTAATCCGGCACTACAAGGACAGGTTTAGAAAGAGACAGCTACACCGTTAGTGATAAGATCTGTGGGAGTGAAGGCGAGACAAATCGATTTGTACAGCTTGAAAACGTGAAATTAGATTGGAGAGAGATAGGGCTATGTGAGATCCTTAGGGAGAAAAGGTCAGTGGAGTCGTGTTTCCAAGAGATCGTTGCCATACAAACAAAAAGAGTAAATCTTCTGTAATACCTTGCATGAAAAGATTGAAAAAAAAAAGGAAACTTTTTGAAGAAAGACGAACGCGCTATACTTAAGTATAGATGTTAATTTGTTTCGAGACACCCGTGATAAGCTCATTCCGTTATCTGGATGTTCAGGCCCATCATTAGTTAGTCTCGAATGAGGCAATTAGACTCCAATGGAATGACGCACTAAAGTATTTTTATTTTAAAGAACTAATTACATATAAATAAAACTCAAAAGGCCTTACTACTAAAAATTTAAAAAGGGCATATTGACAACCTAACATCGTTTAAATTCAATCCAACACCCTTTAGCCCATTCTAGATAGGCCGTAAATCAATACTGGGTACTCCAAACCCCATGACAGGCTTGCAGCAAGCAAGCAGGGCTTCGAATCGATATATTCAATGTTAAATTAAGCCCCTTTAGCAGCAGACAGCGGTCACCCTAGTTAGGTATGATCGCGCCCAAAATTGACGCTGGGGCATTCTTGGAAGGGTGATCAGTATTGATTTTACAATCAATTTGCTGGAGCCAAAGGCCTGGCTTCGTTTTTATAACACATAAAAACTTTATGCATATTTTTAAATGGAATCACTGTTTTACAAACGTCATAAGGATAACTTAGCTTCGCGTTGACCGGAAACGCGAATATAGAAAGTGATATTTTAGTATGTAGTTTTTTTTGTTTATTTCATGTGGTTCCTATGGTTGTATGGTGACAGACTAATTAATCATTCTGCACTCTACCCATTACAAACATAGCGTGTTAGTGTGTAGATAATAGTAGAACAGAACTTTTTCTTATACTTAATTTTAATCATAAATTAATTCTATGTGATTTTTTTAATTGCTAATAAAATCAAATAAATCCTTTAAAAAGTAAAAACAACGAATATATTAGTACTGTAAATGCTTAAAGCGCCCATCCTCCCATATGTCACACGTGAGACTGAGCTCGGAGCATGTTACGACGGAAACATGTGATTTTTACGCGCTCTATTTATAATTTGTAACTGCGCGGGCGCAACCGGCCGTGCGATTGGTGAGAATATTTAGTGATGCGTTCACTAATCTCTATCGATATATCTTTCTTGTTTCTGAGAAACGTAAGATGATTTTAATTGCAACTATTGACATAGATATACACAATTCTTTATTGCCATACAAACGAGACACAACGAACAAAAATACTTATAGCTGCAGTAGGCAATGAAAAAATATATTTTAATATTATTTTGTAATGAAAATATCGGAAAATTAAATAGCAGTTTAGATTTAATAATTAATTTAACGAGAAAATGGAATAATATAAAATAAAGTGCTGTACCCAAAGGGGCTCTATTAATACGACTCCGCTGTTATATACATCTGTCTATCTGTTCGTCTGTCACAAGACTGTATCTGACAGCCTCCTCCGCTGATCCTGCAGGGCCAGCAGGTCCCCTGGAGCAGCCGAGCAACCTACCTGGGGGTTGTGATAGACAGGAGACTCAACATGACAGGGCATGTCAAGAAAGCGGCCACCGCAGCGAGAACCGCGCTGATCCTGTTGCGCCCGCTATTTCAATCAAGATTGCCATTAAGAACAAAGTTGTCGTTGTACAAGGCGTATGTCAGGCCTCACTTGACGTACGCTAGCCCGGCGAGGTACGCCCTCGTCAGCGAGAACCAAAGAAGATCCTGCAGGTGGTCCAGAACCTCGCCTTACGGCGAGTGACCCAGACACCATATTATGTTCGCAACTCAACACTCCACAAAGACCTCAAAATGGAAAGCCTGGAGGCTCACATCGGCCGGCTCGCGTCTAACGCATTCCGCCGCGCCGATTCATCGGACCATCTGCATCTTCGTAGCATCGCGCCACTCCACACCCGACCGCCAGACGAGAGAAGACGCCTGCCGAGGGATATTATCCCCCCCTCTCCCCCCGTTTCCGATTCCTGAGCAGTCACCTCGGTCGCTGGTCGCCTAAGCTGGGCCTCTCGCGGGTAACCGCGAGTCTCACCTGGCTGGGCTGACCGCCCAGGTGGCATATGCTCATCTCCCCCCCCTCCCCCTGCCTCCTCTGTACTGTGCCTGACCCGGCAGACACAACCCCCCCGGGCCTAGTGCCCACCACAACGACGCGGTCATCGTAATGGCCGCCGCCAGAAACCACGGCGAGAGGGCATCCGCCCAGCTGCCGTTTCCCAGCGCCATGGCGCTGGAGGAAAAGATTCAAGAGACTGTATCTTATAAACCGCGATAGTTAGACATATCAAAGTTTCACAGATGATATAATTCTATTGCCTCCATAACAAGAAATATTAAAATGCAAAATTAAACAAAAATTTAACGTTCCCATACAACAAATATGTGTTTGGCGTTTTTATAGGTAATAGTACGGAACTATCTGACTTGCACTTGACCACTTTTTTAAATAGGTGCATATCAGCGTAAGGAATAAAATATGCGTTAAACCATAAAAAATACCAAAAATACTATTTCGTACATCGATAACATGTTTGTCGACTTTTGTAAGCCCTGTATTTAAATTTAGTTTCAGTCAATGTCGAATCTGGCTCGCGTTCAGACGTGCTGACTTAGGGTCTGACGCTGCTTTATTCGATTATTCCATATTATAATGTATTACCAGTTACTTGGCAAAGCTGGTGGTTTTGAGCAATAAATATTTGAATGTATCTAATAACGTCTCCACGTGACTAGACATGTTAATTTACAACAGCGTTTATTTTAGTTTTACGAAACAACATCGTTTTATATGTTAACTTTGAATTTGAATTTCTTTTAAATATTTATGGTATAATTTTAACTCACGAAGTATTAGAAAAAAGTATGTTTTACCTAATTTAGTTAGAATAACAAATGTTTTTTTAAAATATTCTGTACTACCAACAAAATCTATGTAAAGAAACTACTATATAAAATTATATAATACTTGATATTGATAAAGAACATCTAAAGCAAACTTATACTATATACGTTCTACGTATAAGTTCATAAACTTATTTACATCCCGAGTCGCATAAAAAAGTAGCGTAGCTGAAAAAAGTGGTTAGAAACAAAAGGTAAATGGCTTTAAACCAAAAGAATAATTCAGGGCGTTGTCCGGTTCAGGGTTATTTTGAGCTCAGCCGATATCACGGTATATCGATCGTTCGATACGTCGCGAACTGTTTGCCTGATATCTTATGCATCTTGTCCCTGTTAATAAGCACGAAACACGAGGTATACCAACTTGCTGTGATAGACCGAGATATGAAATTTAATATTAATTTTCAAATAATCATCATCTCCAATATTACAGACTGTTCGAAACTTATGTTGGTTAATAATCTATGTTTAGATAAGACTTCTCACATAGTTATTTTTCAAATAGATTTATAAAGATTAATTTGATTGTATAACTTGTAGTTTAAATTAACAATTTCCTTAATAAAGTTTCCCACTATGATGTCATATTCCGTTTAAAAATTAAACATATATTATTTATTCTGTATGAAAGTCTTATTTCACTTTCTATTACAACATATACCATAAACGAAGCACCACCATCACGACACAATCAAAAGGCGGCACAAAGAATATGGTGCCGCAGAACTTTCCCTATTTACGTAATGTACGATTTTCCAAAGATTGAGTATTGCTATTCAAAATGTCTATTGTATTTCAACTTACAACATATTTGTATGGAAAACATTTGATCGCGGCGAGCGATCAAATGGTTGTATGGAACATTACTTTGAAATAAGCCTAGTTTAAAAAGTTTCTTTTAACTTTTACTTTTAACTATTTTTTTCATTAAGTTTATGTTGCCTACACTATGCACTAAATATATTTATGTCTTAATTTTTAATCACTAAAATTAGCGACCAATTAAAATTAAACCTTACCCCACAAGAAAAATCCAAAATTTATACTCATATTTCCCATTTAAATTCTTAGAATATTTGCTTTAAATTTAATTATTGTTAGCTAAAAAAATCTCTCAAAACATTTATCTAGTAGATCATGTTAGGAAAATAAATACAACCTGTTATTACAACAAATAAAATGTAATACCACTAATGTTTTATTATCTGCTCAATGCCAGCGCGGGTCAGTTACCTGCAACAAAAACGGAACACGGTTAAAACATCAAACACAATGGGGCTGACCAGGAAAAAACAACATGAATATTCTATCAGAGCGAGCCATTACATTATTTTCATCCATATTTTAATTCTACATAGGGAGCAGAGAAGCTTGGAAGTTTCGAGCATATGGTAATGTGGAATGACGAGGCGTATTGGTTTATAGAGGAAAAAAGGAATCTATAAGAAATTAATTGTAGCATCAAATACATAGTTGTGATTGGTTTTATATAAAAAAATGGCTTTCAAAGTTTTTTTTTGTTGTAATAAAATGCTACTGTCTACCTAAGATTTTTTTTGTAACACGTACTGCCTGCGATTTTGAAAAGGCTTACTTTGCAGATACAATATACCAGACCAGAGCGAAGTAAGGAAAATATATTAATTATACATAAATATCTCGTTATACCACAGAATAGGGAACATGTACATAAGCTAGAGTAGAGCTTGATTAAAATTCACGATTTAATTGCGTTATAACGGCGTTAAAATTAATTTTCTTATTGCAAAAAAGTTTTCCTACACAAAAGAATTTCATCGTAAGAAGTATAAAAAAAAAAAAAAACATGAGCTTTGTGGGTGACATTTTATTATTAGCCTTCCTAAAGCTAATTTCACCTTGAATATATCGTAAAAACGCTGTAAAAGGTTGAAATATGCAAATGCAATTTGAACAAACGTAGGCAACGATGAGTATTCGGTGAAGAAAAAACTTCTCCGTAAAATTTAACTGTGTTGTCAAGTAGGTAAACGATCAGAAAGATTTTTATTAGGTTTTAAATTCTAATCTAGACTGATTAAAACTACGACGATAGCTACTTAAATCAATTAAAGAGATGAAACATAATTTCTTGTTAAGCCTAATTTACATACATGTTGGGCTTATATAAAAGCGATTAGCTAATCAAAGTTATTGATTCGTTTGAGCAGAAAACGACAGTCATCATCAGCATTATTATTATTACTTTAATCATTTTACAAAGACAGTTACAGTCATTTTTAAATAGACTTATAATAAATAATTAATTTCAATAAAGTACCATAAACTCACAAGTATTTTTTTTATTTAAGATATCCAAAATGCTTAAAATTTTCATATATTAAAGAAATAATAATAAAGAAATCGATAAAAAACATTCCACAATCAATCACGTTCAATAGAATTTCATATCCTAGTTAAATGCTATATGTATTTGTAAAGTTAGAACATGACTTCATGCAGTTGTAGTGCAGCAGTCAGGTTGTGAGCTGGGGTCGTCGGCCAAGAGATGCACCGGTCTAGACTGGGCGATAGCCCTTAATTGTGAATATTGTTGTAATTCTGATTGATTCATCGCCATTACTGCCCTTTGTCAAAACGTGTTGAGAACGTTTAACTTGATTGTTATAAATATAAACAACGAGAGAGAGAGAGAGAGATGTTATATCAAATTTAAAGTTAAAATATATATTTACTAATATGGCATATCAAATATCTATAAAATATTCGAATTCCATTTTATTGGATGAACTTTAGCATAAAGAACGTTTTATAGCCGTCCACCTTTGAAATTGTCTTAGTTTTTCGTGATGTCTCAAATTCTCAATCATAAAAGTTAACCCTGTATCTAATTTCATTATTATTATAATAATTTTCAGCAAATTACTTATATAATAAATATTTTTATAAGCTTCACGCTGTATCCCGCATGTAGCAGGGTAGGCAGAGGCAGCCTAGTGTTAAGACACTCCTCTCGCACTTCCCGCCGAATTCTGCAGGCATTACGTGTTGAATGGTGGAACTCAACACCGCACTTGGCTTCGACACCAGAGCGCAAAAAAAACCAATTCCTCGAGTGAGAATCGAACTCACAACCTGCCACACTTGTGCCCCTTAGCCACGACTGGCTTCATAATAAATGTAAATTTAAATACACAAGCATCTACCCTCTTATCCAGAAACTGTCAGACATCCAGTATAGGAAACCGTCAGGTTATTATTACAGGTCGGCGACCACAAGACGCGTTGTGTCTAAAGTCTAGACCGGGAGACAGCCGTATTAAACTGGATATTGCTATCACGCTAGTTTTAAGATCCTTTGTTAACTATTGTGTGGACTATAAATTAAGCTTAAGTTATTATTGTTGTTTATATTTGACACATAGTATAAAAAACATACGTATGACTATCTATTCTTTTTATTTGAATAATTTATTTTAATAAATAAATATGAAAATGTAATTTTCAATATACATAACCAAATTAAATTAATTTATATATAGGACTCTTTTTTTTCTATAAAGCTAATGTGTAAATAATACCATATACTAAACAATATTTAAAGACAATTTGCACTAAATATTTAAATATAAAAATTTTCGAAAGTAGAACAAAAATAACACAACATATTCAAAATGATTCGATAACAATACCATTTTTACTTACGTAGTATATTAACCTGGTTATTCTTATCACCGTGTGCGCAATTGTCATTTTTGAATTATTTAGTGGAACAAGTAATATCATTGTTTAATACAAAAGAAATATCTAGGACATGTGAGAACGATACATTGATAACATTTTATATATATATCATAAAAAATCATAGACGTTTGTTTTTGATCTATGGTAGAATGAACTTATGTAATTTATTTAAAATTAATATTATTATTACATGTCTCTACATGAATAAAAAAAACTTGTCGAAATTAAATATACATTACACATTCCATATCCAATTATAACATTGATAATATAAAAAAATCTTAAAAGAGAAAGTAATTAACTGGTTTCTGTATTATTCATTAATTATGTTATTGTTGGTTACGAGTTATAAAAAACAAGTAAATTACTAAATTTCATTCATTTTGAGAAGTCGGTAGAAAGCAGAACCTATTACTTTCTTGCCCACATTTCGTTATTAAAGTGAACGTTGTGTTTTAACTTTAATAAAACGAAAACATTTCATTCAATATAATTACATATTAATGGGACAGCGAGTTGACATAAATAGCTTATTAGATAATTACACGTTTCCATAATTGACGACATTGTTAATTTGCCACAAAAAACTAAACGCACTAAAGTATTTCATTAGACATGCGACAATGGCCATTCATTATACATGGTACTTATTAATAGAATAATTATGCATTGATTCTATTTTGAGATTTAAATACAAAAATATTATTGAAATTCCGAAAGGAAGCTATCAAAGTCTTGGGAAGTACATAGATGGAGGAAACTATATAATAAATAATTGTGGTTGAATAGCGTACCAGAAACGGTAATTCCATTGTAAAATATATAAAAGTAGATCTACACTACCCTGTTTAAAAATTAAGCGAAAAAATAGATGAGTGATTCGTTCAAAAAAGAGGCAAGTAAAAAAATACTAGAGAAACATTCTTATCAATGAAATTGTTATGATATATCTATGTGATAATGTCAATCTGTATGCCTCTCGTGAAAATTCATAGAATTTTTAAACACAGTAGTAGGTATTACTCATTTAAGTTATCGCTAAAACATTCCAGACATTCTTATCACTTGCCTTAACCACTAGAGTAGTGATATTCGTTATTTTCGAGATTATTACGAACAAATTAATGTACAATTGTAATATGTCATTAACAAAACAACGAGTTCTATCATACTTAAAAAGCACGAGGACTCCCTGGAGAGCATGTATGAAGAAGTTGATGACAGTGGAAGAGAAGATGAAAGAGGTATGTAGAGACCAGAGCGCTTGGCACTCCAACCTGTCTGCATTTCCCGCTAGTGATAAAGTATGAAGCTAAATAAGTCAAAAAAAAACTAACCCATCATTCCACACAAATCGTATTTCTAATATATATTTGTTATTTTCACGTGCATTTGACGTACAATTTAACGCGTGGGTGACGATAATCGGGTCAGTCATGTCGACATCGGACATTGACCCATCTCCGCTCATTAGCATTAGTCACCACTCACCACGTTATGACAAGTGCACTATTAGGAACCGCTTATTAATCAATGTTGTTTCTGCCGGATCGTGTGAACGCATAACAAGTGATAGTGGGCGACTTCAGTCAGGTCAGTCAAGTCAGTAAACTCAGGATGGTGACTTCTGCGCCTTATTTACGGCACGAAGCATTTCAATATTCTTGGTAATAAAAACGTCAGTCATGTTTTTCCTTGTCATAGAATTTAATGCAAGTATAACTGTTATTTCATAAGTATTAATATAACGAAATCAGCATAACGGATCGATAATATGAGGCGTGAGATGAGATATATGCAAAATAAAGTTATCTTAAAAAATATATGTAATAAATAGAATAAACATGAAATAAGAAAATCAACAAAAACCAAGAATTTATTTTAAATTATTTCGTATTTTGAAAGGTTCACTTGTCTCAAGCTAATGATTCTCATCAAGTAATTAAAAGCGAATTACAATTTCTGCGTAACGTTTCCCTTTGATCTGTTCTCCGCAAATTAAGAGAGTCATTCACACGCACGGATCAAAGAGCGCACGGAGCAATGAGCTGGTGGTACAGTGTGGCTGAACGTATAATATTTCCGACTTAAGGATACTTAGTTTTGATACTGCCTAAAGGCTTTTAAGATGGTTGTACATTCAAATACAACTAAGTTTTTCTAATTATAATAAAGACAGTAAATGCAATTTGTAGTGGGTTCAATCCACATGGTGTGAGCCTAAAAAGGAGTTATTTCTAGTTTAGGCTTAATGACATTTACTTTAGAATATTCTAAAGCAAATTCTAAAGTAATTTCATTTATGCAAACTATCTACTTATAATAGTTACTGTAAATATCCTATTTAAATTTTGCCACTACTAGTTTCACTTTATTAACATTGCAAAAAACACTTGAAAAAGCTAGTTAACGTAAATAATAAAAGAAATTTATAAAGTACATACATTATTTAAATATACATACATAAGTATAGTTTATTACAGCAACTTTCAACGGAAGTTACCTTGACTTTATATAATTTTATTTAATTTCTCGATTGAAACGTAAACGTAACAAGTAGTTCAACACCAAGAACATTTATGAACAAGTTGAGTGACATTTTACGATATTTCTTACGCGGGTGGTTTGAGTTATGATCTAAGCGAGACCGCAGAATGTCGAAATAGGCGAGTTCTGCGTAATGTACGAGTACGTGCCTTTTGTGGCGTACCTGGTGTTTTTAACATCAGATAGATTGCGTGCATTTTTTTTTAATTCTTAAAAACGACAATGATCTATGTCAATAATAAAAGGCGATTTTGAAATATTATTACTAATGTATACTAGTATAATATGTAAAATTCAATTATTACAAGAAGTTAATACATTTTCTATATAAAACCAATGAAATATTTGCTATTCCGCTAATGCTTTTTAGTACATTTCAGTTCTTAGTTAATGCTTTTTAAATAATACATAAAACAACGTCAAGTGGAGAATGATAAATGAAGTAAATAATAAATATTGCATCGATCAGTTTAATCAGTAAACAGAATACATTTAGACAAATAATCATTGTGTACATAAAATAAAAGACATTGATTTTTATTACCTACATCACGTACAAATATACCATTTGTTGTTTATTTCATAATAAGTAGATAATTAAAAATAAATTGTTAGGTAAATTTATTAAAACCGAAACTACATTAATGATTAGGAATTGTATTAATCAAACAATATTACGATACAGTAATGCTATAATCAAAGTACATTTATTTCCTAATATATGTATTAGGCAATATATCTATTCATAATAGTTATCTAAATACTTAGTTCACATGATAAATTTTTATGCCAATTGTTTCCTTATTTTTTACACGTTGACGTCGGTAGTTCTAGTTAGGGGCCGTTCATAAATCACATGAGGCAAGAAAGGTGGGGAGGTGTGCAAAACATTACAATATAACACAAGGGAGCAGGAGGTTATCACGTGTATTTATGTTGCAAGGTGCTTGCTAATCCGGGATGACATGTAAAAAACATATTACTTACATGTACCGCAAGATTTATATTTAAAAAAAATCAAGACTCTTTACAGATACTAAAAAATCACGTGATTTTGAATTAAAGTTAATTTTAAACCTACCACACACCACCAAGGGGGAAAGGGGTTAAAAAAATCTAAAAAAAAAACATCCCGTGATCCATGGACGGCTCCCAAAGAGGTCCTAATTAAAAAGAGACATAATCAGGTCAGTGCAAGCGACTGGCCGAGCACTACTCAGTCCATAATTCCGCTCCATTACCAAGCTGTGCCTAATTGTCCGTCGGGCGCGCGCTCTACGAACATTGAACTATTCGTATATTACTGGATTTTAGTGGAATATGTTGAACTAGAGTGTATGGAATGTGATTACGAAATACTTTTTACTCAAACATATGTTTTTATTTTCAAAATATATTTTAAAATTCACGAAAAATAAATACTACGAGTATATTTCACAATTACGTCTAAACAAATGTTTAAGAAAATGTAATTTAGATCGAAAATATAACAATATCTTGTTATAATTTTGTAAATAATTAAATTGAAAAAATAATTTTCTAATAAAAATAAAAGGCAAATTAATTTTTTTATACTAATGACCGCCAATTAAAAAGTAATCACAATTAAATCATTAATTTTGTAATCAACAAACAATTAAGTCTTAATGCCCACAAGCAACCCTACGTAGTATAATAAGTTATTTGAACCGTAGGCTACGTAGCATTCGGACGACGACCGACGATATAGGTCATGACGTCACAGCGCACACGCCCTGCGCTCACTACTGGCCTGTAAATAAGTGCAGAATTTATATTGTCTATTAAGAAACTTAATGGAATCGTTAATTGTAAGCATAGTACTGGAGCTAGAAATATATTTAATGAGAAAATGTCTGTTTTAATGCTTTGTCGTATAAAATAACAATTTTGATATGCCTCTCGGACTGCGAGCAATAAAGGAAGATAATTTACAATTAAAAAAACAAAAATCCATAATTTCAAGCAATTTTAAAAGTGAAACAACACAATCTTTATACGTTTGTTTGTAGTAAACTATTATTGAAGAGAAAAGTATTACTAGATTTACTAAGAGCGAAAGAAATCTTCACGAAATTATAAATCTAACTAGTGGCTGGTAGGTGATGGTAGGTTATTTTAGGAGATTAAATATTATTTCAATATAAATAAAAAAAACTGATATTTATATTAAGTTATTTTTTTAGTTACATACATTAAAGACTTACATACATATCTACTTAAGCTAACTAATCTCAGATGATTCATACAACATTGTTAAGTTGAAATACATATATATTCACGTTGACTCTCAGCACAATAACGTAGAGCCGCACAGTAGTCCGCCTACAATGAATATGATAATCGCATTGTATGGTTTTTCAGCCACACTAACGGTAGTCAATTGACACAGAGATCGAGTGCATAGCTGTGATGTAGAGACTACATATAGAGTAAGCGAAAAGCGGAAATCATATCGTAATAAATAAAATATATTTCTAGTGATAACCTCAGATGACATAGTAATATGTCATTTTACTATCTATATTGTTATTATTATTAACTTATAGTTTTAGCAATATTTCAAGTAAGCAAAACTTTTGTACGTAAGGTCTTTTTTAATAACATCGTTACGTTTAATCACGGTATACTCGTATTTTTCTGTTCACGATCTCCTTTTACAGTATTGCGTGTCATAATAATATAATTGGAAATAATAATATAATCAACAAAAACTTGGAGAATATTCTAGCCACCTATAGAATATTCTAGGAATTCTATAAAACGCTATATTTTTTTACCTTGCACTCTAGGTTTAGGTGTGCGTGAAAACCTGTCCCCAATTCATATTAAAAAGCAAGCATTGAACATGAACAAATATCATTCATAGCGTAACGGTTCTGTTGATTTTTGTGATTGCCCTCTGCGGTACGTAGTATTATAATATACGGTAATTGAATTGTCATAGAATCGTGTGCCTATATAGTCGAGACCTATAAAATATTCTTATTATATTTAGTCATACTTTTCGTATAATCCAAGATAAAGTTTTTTTTTATAGAAAATCTATACATATGTCAATATTACATCAATTTCCAAGTATATTTCAGCTAGTATGTAGGACAAATATTAAAAGTAATGAGTCAATGTATAATGTATAGTCAATGTATATGAGTCGTCAGTTGTGGTAAAATTTCTTAATAAATTACCATTCTTAATCTTATGATTAGAAATAACGAAAGGTATGCATGCCATTAGGGAAATGCACTATTTACCATAAAACTTACCGCATACTTTGCATGGAAAATTAAATTCTTATAATAATGCTTAAACAATACCGGCACTTTACAATTACAGTTTATTGAAGTCAAGTCATTGTAAAAGTACTTAATATAATTTTATTGAGCAATAAACAATAAGTAGCTATGTTTTATGTGAACTTTAGAACTGTAATATGCATTTAAAACAATTAATTACATACAAATAACATGAACAATTGATATAGAGTGTAAATAAAGAGTTTAACTTTTTTTAAGAAAAAATAAATAAATATGAATTATTTTTAATATTATTTCTTTATTGTATAGATAAATAATAATGAACTCAAATTAGAACTACAAGTACGATTTCAAAGAAAGTCGAGTAGTTACTGATAAGAAGACAACAATAACATTAACAATAACATTACAACAATTATCATAACAATAGTACATACATACTCGTATAACAAGAGATCACAGGTCATTAGTACAAGTTGCTAATAAACTTTATTACACTTGTAAATAAACTATTACGAGAACTGCTGTTACCTACTTTTTATGTTTTGCTTTTTCACACCGATTATAAAAGACATAATAACAATAAAATTATATAAACTAGAGATTACTTTTTATTTTCCTTACACATATAGCTAGCTTCAAACTTCCAGATATGGATTCCTTTACTATAAATTAAATAGAAATTGAATAATAATCTATCTATACCAATATTATAAAGCTAGAGTTTGTTTAGTTAAATTTAAGTTTAGTTGAAAAAATATTTTTTTGTTGAATTATTCTTTTATTAAATAAGATGTGTCGTGTGCGACTTTTAGCAAAGCTGGCAAAGCTGCACGCAAAAGCCAGTAATACAAACAAAGAAAGAAAAAAGGTAATTTTAACTTTATCGTATCTGCTATACCTTCACCAGAGCAAAAATCATAAAGTAAAAAACAAAATAGTAGGAAACCAATAAAATGTGCATGTTATTGCAACATTGATGTGCCCTTAAACTCAATTTATTCAATTAAACAAATTAAAGCCACGTTCTCGGCACTTCCTATTGCCGCTGACCTTAACACTGCGTGTTTGTACGTAGTACCGAAACATTGGCCTTTGTTATCAATATTACGATGGAATATAGAGACTTGAATTCCGCCCATGCTTTGTTTCAATAGGCACAGAACTTCAATACATTTACAATCTACATTCTTCAATACATTAAAAACACAATGTGATTAAGCTTTTTTCATTACAATAAAAGCTGAAAAAATTATAAATACGGTATAGAAAAAAAGTACAAAATTCTACTTTTTCTAACAATCGTGCTGTTTGCCGAACTGTAAAACATTTTGGCAGTAGCATTTGTGGTCAACACCTGAGTGACATATATATGAAACATACAAAAACATTACATATGGAATCCAAAATAATAAATATGTAATTGGGTTGACTTTTTGAACTTTCCAAAGAAGATAATAAATATCCAATGACAGGAGCAATAGAGTTAGAAATAAAAATAGTAACAAATACTTGTACAAGTGGATACATACGTCATGCAATCGACAGTATACTTTAAATAAAGATAACCGCTCGTTCTTTGTACGCGGAAGTATTTCAGATTGGCCGGCGACGACGGACAGACAGCCTCATCAATTGCAAAGAATACATTCAAAAGATCACTTTGAAATATTACAAATTGTATTAAATTGTTCTTTTTTTAACTTAAATAACTTTCTTTTAAGATTTATAATAATACTTACATGGTAATTATAACATAAAATCCCATAAGAAAAAAAATTATAAAACTAATGATTCGATGTTATATCCTTAAGACTTATTTTTGAAATAGCAAAATTAAAAATGTTAACAAAACAAGTTGTAGAAAAAGTATATGTTACACGTAAACAACTTTTTATAACACAATTTAAAATATTTTTTCCATCTGTCAGGCCACAAATAATCCAAGATTACTAAGCTGCAGCAGCGTTAAGTAGATTGTGGATTATTTGAGATAATTCTTCTTAAGCCTGACTCCTGAGCGTGTGTCGCGGAGGCGGGATGAACAGCACGTTTGACAAATGTTCGATAATTTTAAATTTTTGTTTATATTTCGGAGTGAAACATATCATTGTATTTTTTTGGGTGGATAAACTATACATATATAATAACTATAAATAAAGAGAACTGTGGTTAACTGGTTTTAATGTCAAATTTCCTGCTGAAGATATTGCCTTATAAAATGTAGAAGAGCATTAATGGTCATTCGAGTACATAAAAAAAATCCGGTTATAATCTTAATTTTTCATTTAGTTTTACGTATTTACGACTTCTTTTTCTGCACATATATCTAGAAAAATAAATAAAACCAGTAATGAAATGTCTTATTTATAAATGTTATAAAAGTTTCAGTTTCTATATCAACATTATTAAAATTGAAGTAAACCAATCGCAATCCGCACCTCAACCTTCACTCGCTGAGACGCTAACAGTATCAGCTTTTAAGCCATTTAGAAATATTTCAACAATGAAAAGCAACTTTTGAGAGCTATCCAGCATTCTGTCATACTTAAATCTTAGTAAATCAATTTCACCTGTATTTTCTAGACAAGTCGCAAATAATTTCCAAGTGATAAGTTAAAGAAAAGTACTCAGAGAATTGCGAACTTTCAAAACAAAGTCTTGTTATTATCTTTTAGACAGGTTTGTGTTGACCTTATTCTGAATTATATTCCATTGGGAGATAAAATAATAAAAGTTTTCAATATTGTATGTTTGTGCGTACCTACGTAAACTTAGTTTTTGAGATTATTACCTGTCATGCGTATAATAATAATTTAAGGCCCCTTTTTACTGGATTCTATAAGGATTCTCTAATGTCCAGAAGGCTTTGCTGATCCAGATATTTTTTTTAGAATATCTTTTCAATGCTGAATAACAGAATTTAACGTGTTTAAATATGTTTCAATTTAAATGCCGTGTAAAAATTAATATAGACCACTATATTACAACCACGCAAAAGGGTCATATCAATTAATCTGCATTCCTTAAGATTTACTCTATAAATAAATACCAAATTATGGCACGAGTCTATCGTATAAACTCAATAACGGATACGATAAATGTCTACATATGAAAAAAATGTAAATATCTGTGTAATTAAATTACTTAAAGTAAAGAAGGCAATACAGTAGGAATGGTACAGATATTAAATACAATATTTACATGGCGGAAACGAAGCACGAGCTGGTGATTACATTTCGTAATAGTTGGTAATATCGATAGGCTGATAACAGCTTGTGGGCCGTAGGTACGCTGCACGGGTGCGGTGTGATTTACAATTGTAAACGTTCATTTAAATATACACGTAATTATTCTGCAACAGATATAATAATCAGATTTTAACCCTATTGCTGCTTAATATATTTTATAATATACAACCAACCCTACTTATTTCATTTTTCAAAAATGGCATCTACGCGTGCGCTAAGAATTAAAAATCTAAACAAACAATGAAAACACGAAATATCAATAAAGTAATTAAATATTCCAGTCCATTTTTAAGAGATATTTCTTAAGAGAGAAGAGAGAGACATTTCACTTACATACAAAACAAAATATTAGCTAATAACTTACAAAAAAAACATGAATGAATAACCAACAAGCATAGACTAATTAAAATATTCTAAACCTCGGGTCATCACAGGGCGTCTATCGCTGACGAGGAGAGGACTCCCGCCGGGCACATAAATATCAACGTCGGCGGACACACGTGGCCTTTACTAAAACACTGTGCCACACACAACTCGTAAGAAACACGATACACTGTGTGTAATAAAATAGTCAGCAAGGCCTCGCGCTGCTGTAGTTCGTGTTGACTTGTATGCAATTAATATGTAAAAATATTTAATAATTGACCCTTTTAAGTTAAAAAAATGAAACTGCCATATATATTGTAAAAGAAAACACATAAAACGAAAGATCTTTCACAATCTTATACCTAGAGTTAATCAATAATAATCACTAACAGAAATATTGACACACATATTAGTATTAGAATATTAGTAAAATTTTTACTTTATATAATAATTTTAAGTACTTCTAAAGAAAAACATTTATAATAAATAACATAAAAAACAACGACAATTAATATTAGTTTTGTTTAATATAGCATTCACACTTAAGAGATCAATACAAACGGGAAAAATTTTATCTGTAGGTACCTACTCCATAACCTACACTGGACGCAACTAGGTCACACTTGTACGTCACCTATCTAATTAAGTAATTATTACGGTGAATCGTTGCCTTTTCACGTTAGCTTTAAGTAAAGGCTTCTTTTGTATTTATTTCATATGACTCTAGAAAATATTTTAAAATATTATTAGATTTCTTTGCTTCATGTTTTAGATTGAGATTTGGTATATATGTTAGTGGGTATACCGCTAACGTTTTAACATCTGCGCCCAAATTAGAGACTTTGCGTGTTGGGTAATGGAACTTAATTAATTTTTCACATCGGAAATTGTTCATAATTATCCTTATAAGGAAACGTAATAACAGTGCGTCACGATTGTCTCAAATTAGATTGAATTAACTAATATTTTAAATAATAAATTACAATGTTGTCCTAAAATTTCAAATATTATATACAAAATGATTTGGTAGTTAAATAATGTCAATAGAATAATGATTATTTATCCTTTTAGATGTAAATACAGTTTCGTAACTTAATCAAATTTCCGATCTGTAATATTTTACGCTATCAATAATTGTCGACTAAGTATTTGGACATGAACAGTTACCTATATCGATAATATGAATCATACGTTTCAAAAGAAATATATTTCTAAGAAATAATGATTTTACCTATTGCGTTTGTGAATGCAAAGAAAATGACTCAAACTATTGGTAAAGATGACAAACAAACAAAGAGAAAATAGTGTCAAGACATTATGTTCTAGTCTTAGAATTTGCGTGTCCAAAAGCGTAACTCAACTCCGCAATTATTCTATATATTATAATGAAGTTAAATAAACCTAATTACCTACTATAAAGTTAAATCCCAGGAACTGTTATTTGACATTTCAATGTTTAACATTAAGTCAATGTGTCGAATTCAAGAGCTTAGGTGACCTGGATAGAAAGCATGACTAAATCAACAGCATGTCGGTCGTGACATGCACAACATTTATTTGTTTCCATTTGGTAAAATAATTTTGTCCGAGTTATATAGTCAACAGTGGATTACTTTCTATTTAATAGAATGATTTTTGCTTTTATAAAAAAAAAATACAAACACAGTCGAATATATCGATAACCTTCGTTTCTTACAGAAGTCTGTTAAAATGAAAGATGAATCTTGATATTATTTTGAGTTTTCGAGGTTTTTTATATACATTTTAAAAAAACTTTTAAATTGTCTGTGTTCGGGGCTTACCCGTAATTTAGTTTTATACATTTCGGAAACCCGAAGCTTTGAACACTTTGCAAAAGTTTGTAAATGTGAAATAACATAAAAATATTATGTTAAATTTGAACCAAGTAACTATGTCAAAGTACAATGTCTTCGTAATGCTTTGAAATGGACGAATACTGTCAAAACACTACAATTACCTTGAATCTATGCTAATAGACGTTTGAAATTTCCCTTTCATAGACACTTGCGATTGTAGTGAATCACATACATACGTGAAGTAGGTATTAAGTTCATTGTACATTAGACGTTAAGATATTTATATATATTATGTTTATTATTTTTCTAATTGCTAATAGATAATCTATATATATAAAATCGAAAGGTCACTCACTCATCACGAAATCTCAGAAACTACATGTGCTAGGAATCTCAAATTTTGCATAGGAGTTATTTATAGGACGTAGGTGCTCGCTAAGACGGGAATTTGCAGTATTCGACTTCTAAGGGGTTGTTTTTGGGGTTGAAAGTTTGTATGAAACTTCGTTACTACAAATGCTAGGTCTCAAATTTTGCGTGGACATCACTTATAGGACGTAGGTACTCATGGAGACAGAAATTAATGATAACGTAGTTCACGCAGGCGAAGCCGCGAGCGGGCCGCTAGTAGTAAATATTTTTAAAAGTAATTCAACTGTAAAATAATATAATATCTTAAGTAGACCAGAAAAATAAATATTTAAAGTCTTCCTTCGCGAACTGAACTGACAACCACTACGAGCAATTACACCATAAAAATTATACCACGGGTATTAATCAAAAGAATGTGACTAAAAAAACTTCGCAGGAACCAACTAATAATGAGTTCCGAACTTTTATACTCCTTGCGTGTTCTCACTTGCGCGTGTTTCCCGTCTCTTGACCCTCGGCCGAATTGAACGAATTTAGACGATTTGTGTTAACGAACGGCCGTGAAATGAACTTTGGGGGTGCCTAAAATGTGTTTTATCTGATAAATACTTAAAGATTTATTTTCTATTTTTCCCTAGGGCTTTTACATATAAAAGTAAATTTACAACCCGCTCTAAAATATAATTTTATACTTAAAAACAGAAAAAGTAAAACAAAACAAAAAAAAAACACAGTTCTTTCTAGAGCTCGTAATCATACTTAATTATGCTCGATGATTAATTAAAAATAAAACGTGATCGATGACGGAAGAGCAACAACAGTCCCGTTACCGATGACTGTCATTACAGAGGTGAGTAAACCGAAACTTATTTGGACCCGATCATAGACTGACTAATAAAGTGAGGTTGCCACCCCGCTGGCCGGGGTCGGTGCCAAAATAAACAAAAGAATTCGCACGCATATCGAAGTGGCATTTTATATGCCCAGTGCATTGACCGGCGGATTGCTCTTGTGCAACGTTTGTATGAAATATGTCAACATTAAATGTAAACGATTCTCTTTACTTAATTCTTCTAATTAATAGGAACTGAGTGTGTTAACACTAGGTTTCCAGTGCCTGTCCTGCTATATGTGGAATACAACGTAAAGTAAAAAAAGAAACAAAAGTAATCTTATGCTTAAATCAAATAATTATATACGTCACGTAATCAAATAAACAAATACGTATAAGAATTAAGTTTTTTACTATTCTTTTTTATACGTTCTATACGTAGAGGAAAATAATAAAACATAAAATTCACGGCAAGTAGCACAAAAAAGAAATAATTCTAAAAAACCGCTTCGACTACCTTAATAAATATTAATTATAAGTTAAGAAGCACTAAAATGGTAGAATCCTTGGCATTGTTCTCAGCACACGAAAAACTGTAACCATATAAATCTTGTTATCGGACAGCTCATTCGCATTCGTATTGTCAGTTACCGTTACTACTGCATGCGTCTTCTCGGAAGTACCCACATTTCGTATAACGGCTTTAACTCGCCCGAAGACTGGAGTGCGATCAAAGGACTCTCAACGTCTTGGATTACTGTTGTGATAATTTGAGTCACTATAAATCACTCCGCTAACAACTCTAACACAGTTTTAATATTGTACATATGTATATGCATAATAATAAAACGGAAGAAGACTATTTTTATTTCGATTCGTATTTACGACTATTTTTTTTTAACTATTGCATCTATAAACTAAAGTTAGACATGAAATAATAAAATAGAAGATTCTAACATAAACAACCGAGATTAAAACACAAACAGTACAACAAAGCATTGCTATTACACATTTTAATTGGCGTGAGACTGCGCCCTGCTTGTGACACTAATTTTGTCGTTAAAAAGAAAACAACAAAATTATTGTCACAGCTATAGACTACAGATAAGTTACTACGCTAAGCAAAAGATGCCATCATTTCTATTCATTAAAAGAAATTGTAAAAATACGTGTAAAGTAAGAGTAATAATTAATATAATAACTTTAAATCTAGATCAACTAATACAAAAATTGCTTTTATTTTTGAAAATTCATATTAACTTATAATCATTATCTAAATAACGATCAAAATCGACAGATATAACTAGATAATATAGCAAACAGTAAAGATGTCAAACGTAATAAGATTCTAAGATTCACCTGGATAACTGAAATGAGGACGAAACAAGAAACGCAGATTCATAAAGACTGTATTGCGTTTCAAACTCAGTTTGTTGAATATGATTGGACTCAATAAGCGTTGTATTACCTGGCCGACATACCTTAGAATAATGAGATAAAAGTGGTATGTGCATTATATATGTATTTTAGAAGCTTACATACATTTAGTTACTTCATTTATTTAATTTTTACAAAGAAAATCTGCAAAAAAGAAACTTTACAGATTCATTGTCAATACAAATCACTTCAATATATTACTTTTATTGTTTTAATGAAATACTATTGAAGTCACGATGATACGCATTTTAATACTACTAGACTGTATATGGACGTGCTATGCGTACCAGTTTAATACTACTTATTATATATACAACGATGTATTGACAGGCACGTATTAGAAGTATTTGTGGTAGATCAACGTCATTAATTAATTATTTATTACATTTAGCTATAGATAATAATTGCGCATCATTCTTTATAAGGACCTAGTAATAAAAAAAATACGTAAGATTTCATAGTCCTTCTTCAATTTCCTAACGTTACAAAGATTATTATCATTTGTTTAAAATGCTATATCAAACAGAAACAAAAATTTTGATTTTTCTGTGTAATTTCAACCGATTTTCGATCGATAGATGCTATAAAAAATTGTATATTTTTTCTATACCTATATTTAAACGTGGGAGTAACATTAACTGTTTGCTGTCATATAATGCAAATCAATCAACCCACAATCTAACAGTTTATACAAATAATGAAAATAAAAGTTTACAAAAAGAATAACTAGTTTACGATAAAACAACATATAACTGTCAAAGAAAACTAGATGACATTGTCCAAGAACACTGACACATATTTCTTTTCCCGCCAATACACTTACAATTCACGCCGTTATAGCGGCCATTGTTTTTGTTTTTTTTTTCTCACCAAGTTTGGCGACAGCATGTGCGTAAGTTGACATAGACAATAAAAGAAGAGTCACAGGGGCACTGTGTTAAAGATCTAAGAAATACAATATACGACAAACAGAAGAAAAGATTTTAGTTGTTTTGTTTACAATGAATGGCTTAAATAGCAGGAAAAAATGGTTATATACGGAACACATCTAGGATGACTCGTTGCTGAGCATTAATTTTTTCACACGAACATAGCGATTATAATGACGAATTGATTGGGCGAACATTCGCAACGGGGAGAACGGGGACACTCCGCAAGTGGGTGTAGGTTAATGATTTGGAGGACTGTAATGATCGAGACCGTTGCTTTTGACCCAGTTAGTGAGTATCCGAGTATTTATTCGAGGATTAATTGGTACAAAGGAATTGCGAAACTTTCACGCCGCTATACATTTCAATGGAATTTCGGACTTTAAAAGTTATTTATCGAATATGAATGGCTGCTTGTATCGGCTTTTAATACTTTGTTAATGTTCTTTGAATAGTATTATTAATAGATTTTGCAGTTTACTACCTCAATTCTTCTATAATGTATATTATATATGAAAATGGAAAAACAAATCTAATACTATGGAACTAACAAATCTAATTTATACTTGCATTAAAAAAGAAAAGGCAATTCGATTCTCATTCGAGGCAATGAAATATTTACTATTTTCATTTTCCTCGCTCTGGTACCGAGGCAAAGTTTCCACAGAGTTTGAAATTGGCGAAAAGTGGAGAACGGAGTGTCTGGTTCCCTCTGCCTACTCTTCTAAATGCGGGATATAGCGTGAAGATGAATAATAAGAAAAAAAAGCCAAAAAGCGAGACGGCTAAATCAAAAGCACAATAATATTTGCAGAAGCTCGCAATACGAGAGCAATAAGCGCAAAAGGATACACTCAGCTTATTAGTCACACATCATAAATTAAACTTAATTAGTTAAACATAACTGTATTATTTTCCACTTAATGTGTCAGTAATAATGTACAGTTGAAACATATAACGGTGTTGTTTCTTGTTAAATAAAAGAGTTTGCGAAGTATTTAATCCGTTGATATTTAGAATCAAATAACTAAGTGAATGTTCTGGAATCATTAGAAAATATTTATTTTGTAACAAATTTGTTTGTTTGTTCATGGGTATAGAGGGATAAATTACTATAATGGCTGCTAAATAAATATTACTGGCATTTACTTTCATTTCGAAAATAAACAACAATGCTATTTCAATATAGTTAAAAAAACCAGAGCGAAATTCATATTACTTTTCAGTTGTAGAATAACATAGTGAAATCCTACTTCACTCTCCCCAATTCATTTAAGGTAACATTTTCGATCGATTCGTCGATATTTGTAGATAGGTACTTCACCTACTACTATCCTATCCTATATCTTATAAAACAAAGTCGCTTTTCGTGTCTGTCTGTTGTTTCTAACTCTTCTTCTTCTTAACCACCCAAGGCATTTTTATGCGGTTTTCACCATTAGATCGAGTATTTTTCGTAGAAGGTTTATATATAGTTTATTATTTGTACATTCTTATGTAAATTAACATAAATACGATAAATATGTATAAAGTCCTACCCGTTGAGACACTTTCGCGCATGCGCTGCTTTAATGCTAAGTACTACATGAAAAAAATGTACTGGAGTATTGTTCCTCTCAATGAGATCTACAAAAAAGTCCGCGAGAGCATATTTTTATCTTTTAAGGATAACGTGTAGTGATTATATTTCTGTCTAAAAATAATAATTTCAATATATTTTTTATTGTGAGGGATATTTTTCCATAATGGTATTAATCCTTATCCTTTAAAATACTTTATTAATTTTCTACGTTAAACGAAGATAAAATTTGCTTTTTACACAATTTCGAAATTGCGAATAGTTTAAGAGAAAAACGCATTTAATTGTTGACACATTACGTCGTTGACACTTCAGCAGTATCGACTCAAGTTTTACTTATCCCTTACTCACTATACTATACTACTATACTTTACTTTATATGCTGAATAAATAAGTATATTAGTTACGTTGGCCATTTAATGTAGATCAAAACTGTCTTTACTGTTTTTCATTTTAATAAGTACTTTAGAAGTTGTTACAATATCAAAAAATCCTTGCTGCGAAACGGCTCGCCACTCGCCATGCGTCCGCCGCGCCCGCCTGCCTTACACGCATCGGTGGTTCAGTGGTAGAATGCTCGCCTGCCACGCGGGCGGCCCGTGTTTGATTCCCGGCCGATGCATTCTATTTAATTTTCCTCACAGGCAGCCACGTAGTGCTTGCTTTTCATCAGGGACAGAATACCCTCTTCAGCAGTTAACCACAAGCAAAAAAAAAACCCGCCTGCCTTTATAGCAACGAAGATTTAGATGCGTTTGCACGTATTGGATAATTAGAGTTATATGTATTATTTCAGCGCGATATATTTTTTGTAGTAGTTATTAGTAGGTAGGCTTTTGTTTATAATTTCTTCCGTTTAAAAATAGTCATTTAACTATCTAAAGATAGTCATTTAAATATATTTTAATAAGTACTTGAAAAGATTAGTAGCACAGATTTAAAATTATGGTACCTACTAAAAAATCCTTGCTGTGTAAAACAATTGGAAAATCCTTATTGAAACTACGAAAATGCGGGTTGCATTAGGGTTTAATTAATTTTCACATTATCTTAAGTGCTTTGCAAACATACATTATATGAATAATCCAGTAGTAAAAGCGGGCGAAGCCGCAAGGGGGTCGCTAGTTTGAATATATAACCATTTCCTACTAATCAAACACGATACATGCTTTAGAAAGCAGAACTAACATTCTATAAAATGACAGAGATATATAACGGAATATTATAATAGTTATAATATAACAACCATATTATATTATATTATATATTAGTTGCCCATTACAGTCCATTAGTGGCTGGGACATTCTGACTCATATAACTGAGAACAAGTTGTCTGTAATTCTTCCGCAGTTGTATTTCCAAAGGCAGTTGTCATTATAATGTCTTACACTTAAACGAGTTTAAATGACTAATGCCGGGTTACTTTAAGTATAGTTTTTACTTTCCATGTAATTTAATTGACGATAAGTTATGCAATTCCAGGAAGGGACTATCAGTAAAAGGAAGGCTTAGTATAATAGAGGATATCCTCTTATTATATTATCATTTACTTATATTTTCAATATATATGAAGTTTTATATTATTTATTTAACCCAGCGGCAAATCCGGACATTATTTTTTGTAAGAACTTTTAATAATACTCATGATACTTTTTAATAAAATCCTATCAAAAATATAAATGTCAACAACAGTTCTGTGTTCACTTGAAATAAAATTCAAATTGTAAATTTGACTTGGCTATTTTTTACCACCAGCCGCCGACCAAATTTTAAAAAGATTTTATTTTAGATTTATATGTTTACAAAAAAAATTTGCAATTGTGCAATTACTATGTACGTTACAATGCGCAAAATGTTTATGGATTGAGACCCTATTCTTTAAAATATTTGTTCAAAATTTAAGTTATTTCCTTTGCCAAGATGTCTTAAGTTCATTGGAATGTCTTGACCAGAGTGAAATGTGACCAATTTCTCTCTATCTAAATCAACAACATAATTTGTGTAAAGAGAACAGATATATAAAATTCTAAATGCAAGCAAAATCTCGGTAATCCAATTAGAATGCGTAAAACGATACGCACATGCAAAACGCTGATGTACCAATTAATAACACGTAACAAAACAACGTAAACAAAAGAATGGAGAAATATAAACAAAATCCATATAAATATAACATGATCAACACGTTTTATCATTAGCGCCAAGGTTATACTCCAGCCAGGCAAGTATACCAACATTACCAAGGCCGCAAAGTGAAACACCTTTACCGGAAGTACAAGAGTAGTCAATCATAAAATGAATCACGCTTGACGATGCATGCACAAGAAAACGTGGTTTATCTACGAAATATGCGGTGCACATAATCTTTTAATAGCTATCGGCGTTCTCTGAAATTCTATCTGTGAGATAAATATTAGGAAATGTTGATAATGGTGGATGACGTTAAAAAAACATAGATTATTTTTATTATGTCATGTGCGTAAGTAATAGCAATTTTAAGACTGTATAGCAGGGAACGGAAGTGTCTTAATGGGAACGGAGTCTTAACACTAGGTTCCCAGGTTCCTTTATTCTGCTATATGAAGACGATAAAAAAATATATACATACAAACATCCTAACTGTGGCACAATTTGTTTGGTTTGTTTTATATTGTTTTATCATAATAAATAAGTTTCCAACCACATTACATACTTCTTTGTAACAATTCCATATTACGTCTAAAGTAATGAAATGTAAGGTATATTTGTTCTTTTACATTGAGGGCATCACGCTAGTCTGAGATAAGATAACAAGTATACCTGTATCTCGTTTTAATATTGTTATTGTTCTATATAAGCTCATATTGCTTTGTTTAGCTGATAAGTGGTTATAATTCATATAATTGCTCCGAAATAATTTAATTTAAAAGGAATATTTATATATTTTTGAAATATGTATAATTATGTAAATTTAGTTTTTTCCGTACAGTCAACTTAGTGCCTACGTAAGCTTCTCTATAATATCTCCAAACGATAGAAATAGGTATGTATCGGAAAACTGACATTTTTATTGTGATAGTGTGTGAAGTTATAAACTACTTAATTAATATATTATTATTCATATTATTTGCAATACTTTATATAAGTAGGTTACGCCTTTAAATGTAGGAGGAGATCTATTACTTGATGTAGTAACTATAAACCAAGAACTAAACTTCCTAAATATACATTTTATTTACCAAAACATTAAAATTATTATCTATACTAATATAATAAAGCGGAAGAGTTTGTTTGTTTGTTTGTTTGAACGCTAAGATCTCTGGATCTACTGGATCGATTTACTTTGTTTTTGTTTTGTATGAAAGCTGCATTCTTCAGAAGTGGTATAGGCTATATAACATTACATTACACATATATACTAATAAATTAAAATACTTTCTAATTTGACATGCAATTTATTCTGCCATGTTAATAACAACCGTCGTCGCTACGCGACCGCGTTCGTTACCGCGTCATTTTCATATTCATCCTTATGAAAATAAATATAATAGTCACTTTTACCATTTCATCTAGATTGAAATTATATTTCTATAGAAATTATATTCTTATATTTCAAGCAGGCGTAGCCGCGTCTGGGTCCGCTAGTTTATTAATATAACTTAATCATATTGACGACCTTGTTTAATATAAGCTTTTTTCACTTTTATCGTCAATAATCACGTATTTCGTAAAGAGAGAGAAGCTAGAAAAAATTAACGATTTTCAGCCCAAAAAATGGTATAAACTATATTAATTGCAACAAAAATATATTAATTATAATCATTAACCCGAGTTGAATTCAAATCTACAACTACGGCAAGTCACAAAATGCTACCACGTCTTTTTTATGAAAAAAATTTATACTTAAAGATTAAAATTCACATAGGGGCAAAGTGGCTACATGCATATATTACTACATGAGGTAGTCTCAAGTTCAAGGATACAAGTGTGTTCTCGCGTGCACTACACATTAACAGCCCACATGCTCGTAGAGATAAAAAAATAAAATTTCGCTTTACAAGGGAAAAATGTGAAAGTTTCTACGTAACAATGAATTCCGCTATACTATGTAGGTACATGTAAGTTTTTATATATTTATACTAATACTAGCGGCCAGCCCGCGGCTTCGCCTGCGTGAACTACGTTACTATTAGCTTCTGTCTCCATGAGTACCTACGTCCTATAAGTGAAGTCTGTACAAAATTTGAGACTCCTAGCATTTGTAGTAACGAAGTTTCATACAAACTTTCAACCCCAAAAACAACCCCTTAGAAGTCGAATATTGCAAATTACTGTCTTAGCGAGCACCTACGTCCTATAAATAACTCCTATGCAAAATTTGAGATTCCTAGCACATGTAGTTTCTGAGATTTCGTGATGAGTGAGTGACCTTTCGATTTTATATATATAGATTACTAGCGGCCCGCTCGCGGTTACACCCGCGTGAACTATGTTATTATTAATTTCTGTCTCCATAACTACGTCCTAGTGACGTCTATGCAAAATTTGAGACTCGTAGCATTTGTAGTAACGAAGTTTCATACAAACTTCCGACCCCAAAAACAACCCCTTAGAAGTCGAATATTGCAAATTCCCGTCTTAGCGAGCACCTACGTCCTATAAGTAACTCCTAAGCAAAATTTGAGATTCCTAGCACATGTAGTTTCTGAGATTTCGTGATGAGTGAGTGACCTTTCGATTTTACATATATAGATAATAAAGCTAGTATAGATTAACGTGCTTATCTCAGGAATTACTGATACGAACTAAAAATTGTATTCATGCGAGCGAAGCCAAAGGTAAAATCTAGTTAACTTATATAAATGAAACATTTTTTTATTTGTCACAATTATCTAGATTTTTCCCTTACATTCAAGCTACGACTGAAATCTTTCCACTGAAAACCAGCACATGTTTACAAGATTACTCATAAGGTTTATAGCCAAAACTGTTGCCAATAATACAGGTATCCAAAATTAAAATATCTATAACGACTGTCATAAACTTTAAATGATCTCCAAACTACCTACCTAAATAAATAAGCAAATATTTTGCATTAAATAGAAAAAACTTCAACAAAATATGTTTTAATTTCATAAAAGCAACACACACTTCTAACATACATTACACGAACAAACCAAGACTAGAACGGAACTCAATTAGCTTTCCCTGAGATGAAATCATATACCACAGCGTGAAAACTAGACGACGGCGACGGACGGACAGTTTCAACACGACACGCTTATATATCGTGACTATAAGATTGAAACTAGTATGAAATATATAAACGGCGACGTTCCGTAGCGCGGGCGCTAGCTATTTTATCTGAGCTACCTGAAATGATTGACATTTTTCTTTGTTTGCGCTTGTGAAACTGAGGTTTAGTTGTCATGTAATAGTAGTATCTAGATGCCTAAGTATATAGGGGTAAATTAGTTTTGTTTATTTAATATACATATGCTAGATTGAAAGTGAAGATTTTTTTATTAATATACCTCGACAATTAATAGACCTTTGCCTCGCGACACCAGAGGGAAGAAATGGAAATATTAAACATAAATAAAATTAATAATACATCCCTTTATTCTTTTTTACTTTTAATATTTAAGAAACAATTTTTGTTAGAAACACTATTTTACGAAATTTGCTTCAAGTATTCATAATAAATTACGTTAAAATTGCTTTTTTGCTTATTTTATCACAGTACTCTAAAAGTACTAATAAAAAAGCAAAATATATATATTGACAGATATACAACATATCCCAAATGTCTATTTCATTAAAACTGAAAGGTAAAAAAAATGAAAGGTACAAAACCGCCCACTTTCTATATCACAATGCGCGCGGATCATCTCGCGACATGAGTTTGCGCAAACCGGATACGTATATTTGAAAGTACCCACACAGCACACAGTACACAGTATTGCACAGTAACGGTAACGGTTCAAATTGTCGATCGGCCGGCGTTGGCGGATCTGTGGCCCATTTAATACGTAGATTGACAGATAAATGACATTTTTATATATATACTCGGTGACACACATACGTTTGTTTGCACAACAATATGAATGGGCAGTAACTATCGGAAGTAGATGTGCTGCAAATAAACTTTGAAAAAAGATGTCAAATAACTTATGGTTAAAAGTACAGAACGGTTAACGAGTCATAGGTTTACTTAACTTTTACATTTGCTCATGTAGGTGTAGAGAACAGCCACTCAAATGTTAACATTACACATTAGCGATAAAATACAAACTAAATACAGTTTCCACTCTACAAAATGCGAATAATGTTTAAAGACATACAATAAAATGTTAATAACACATATTAATTATAAAAAAAACGTAAGATTATAAGTATTTAAGGGCCGCGACTGTCAATTAAACACTCGGGAGTTCTTACTTCGGACCGGTTTCGACGTAGCAACAATTAGGACTTCCTGTGTACAAGGCTCCTGGGCGTGCGCACGCCCACCATCTTCTGTATAATAACTTCTGTATAAATTACTAGTATGTGGGTATTTATTTCCATTTATGTATGAAGCTATTATCTGTGTTATTAATATATTGTTGTTAAACAACTATCGTTTTATTGTAACCTACTTTACATTTAAATAACTATTGCTTAAAGTAATCTTAATTAATTTACAATATTAATAAACTGAATAAATTTTATACTGGATTCGAACCCACGCTTATAGAAGCTATTTTCTACGACTGTGTCGAAATCATTTCGTCTAATAATAAATATGCTATTAGCAAATATAATTATTTTTAAGTATTACACTCAATAATTGATCTCAACAAATCAAAACTGAATGGTGGTCATTGAGTTATTGTTCTGTCAGCAGCTGCGCCTACGGTACATGAATTTATTATCAAAATATGTATTGCATACTTGGTTCAACAAAACGTTCGTAACATTGTTCAACGAATAAGCAAAAGTTGTAATTATTATATTATATAAAAATTTTCATTTCAATTATATTTTTCCTTTTAATTACAAAAACAATACTAAAGCTATTTAATTTTGAGTCTATTTTGTTTAGCCTTCTTAGGCCGACAAATGAAAAAAAAAAAATCTAATACGAATCGAATGTTACAACTTGTCTTATCCTGTATATGTAATAATAATGTCGTATACTATGAGTATTTTTCCCAATACAAATAAAAATGTCGTACGATTACTGGCCAGGTGGAGAACGTCGAGCTATAATAATTTGTCTTAACAACTTTAGGCTTGAATACTAAATATATACGATTTTTTTCTGAAGTAGGCATTCATGTGAAAGAATTCCTTTATACTAGTTCATTAATTTTAATGTCATTGATTCTATTATTATTAAATTCTTGTAAAAACAATTAGCACCCCTCGTAAAATATTGTTTCATTGTTCTTTGTAGTGTTCAGTTTGACGTGACAAAGTGATTATTTCCATGTCGGACGATAAATTTTAACGTGTTTGTTTTTCTATACGGCGTTTCCGATTTACATAATATTATTCATGAGCCGGCCTTCCGTGTTTACGACAAGGGAGAGAATATCTATCTTTTTAAATTCATCTTTTAGGAAGTGACAGTGAAACTTTCACTGAGTTTCTTAAAAATATAATACAAGATTTTCCATTTTTATACAGGGGTCTTATTTGGTATAATTTTAGTAACATTATATCATTTTTAATTCTTTATTTATAAAATTTAGTGCCAATTATTTCTTGATCAGCAATCGCTATTTGAATTTACATTGTAAATTATTACAAAATCTTTTTTTAGCTTCACTGTGTATCCCAACTAAAGCATAGTAGGTAGAAGGAAATCTATTAAGAAGCTCCATTATTATTTTTCGCCCAATTTCAAACATTGCGTGATAAGTTCATTGTTGTGCCTTGTCTTGCCAAGCTGGATCGAACCCACTACCGTCTTATTTACTGTGAAACCAATCTATTACTAATTAAAAGATATGAAAATAAAAAATGATTAACAAATTAGATACAAATTAGTACGCGATTTATTATTAGAACTAATATTATTACAACAGACGTAGATAGATGTACCAGATACAAAGATCGATCTAAAAGCAATATAGAACCGGTCATTCTCCGAACATAAAATTTCTTTGGTTCATTCACCGGGAAGCATTAAACTCAATTGGTATGTTGGACGTGATGAAAAATATCATAAAAATATGTATGATTTTTAACGTACCTACCTATTTAATATATTTTAATAAAAAAAATATAAAAAGTAGATAATATGTTGCTTCTAAGCAATTATTATAAACGGGAATTGCTCGAACATGTCATTATGAGACTTTTTATCCTCTTATAAGAACAGTCTCGACGACCAACTGACAACAAAGGTAAAATAACTTTACATTATTAAAAAGAAATCTAAGCTCACGAAAGCTACGTAAGCACATATTTACTATTCAAAACAGTTTTAAAAGGGAATTGTCCCAGACGATGGAGCACTAATTGTGAGTACGTTCACAATTTTTATTCGCTCTAAACAAAGAGTTGTTGAAACCGCCAGGTCTCGAGGATTCGGCGACGGAGTGCAAGTCATGAGTTTATTTATCGGTTGTTGACTTCTATGTTGAAGTACCAACGTAGCACCTAAAAAATATAATTATTATTCTATAAAAACAACTTTTATCTAAATGATCTATGCTCACAATTTTAAATGTTATTCCTAGAAACAGATCAACCAATCTAAATATTTTTCAAGTATAATTACTTTGCATTTTTTGAATATAACTATATTTCATCGATGTTTAATTTAATTCTGTTGTCATTTCTATAAATAAAAACATTATTTTCGTTTTTCGTCATAAGCTCACATATTGTGTAGCGGTAACGAAAAAACTGGTTAAAATATAATTTCCGCTTCTCACGATTCTAGTAGTATTTATTATAAACGAAGGCAATTTCCCTCATTAACATAAATAAATAATTGTTCTCTGTGCCACATTTATTACGTTTACGGGTGACATTCGAAAATTAACATACGGATTGTATGAAATAAAGGTAAAGATGTTTCACAAATGTCTAAAATACGTTATGGTAACATGAATTCCTATAGATTTACCCAATTATACACAACTATTAATACATAGCAAACTACCTATCACATTACAAAATTACAAGAAAATCTAAAGTATGAGACCTAGAAATTCCCATCAATTGAATCTACTTCATAGATCTAACTATCAAGATATTGTTTAATGGGACACATAGCGACCTATATTACAATTAGTGGAATTGTGTCAAATATCCCAAGGCTGATGGGCTGATGTCATAATAGAATACTTCATAGTGATACAATATATGTGGATTAGTTGATCAAATAAAGATATACTACAGTATTTACTCCCCCCGAGAGTGGATCGAACCTCATGTACGACAAGTATCTTCATTTGCACCTCAACTAGTAATGTACATGAGATGCTCAACAAGCTATTGTTTGTGGAAATCTTCTTGCGGTTATGAAAGTAGTATGGTGGAAACAGAATCCTTGCCGCAAGATTTCTAACTGCGAATTGAGATACTCGAGTGAAAGGTTATGTGAAAAAATATAATTTAAATACAAGTTTTTTTTTTAAAATAACGTAATACATTTTTTTATTTATATTATCACGTATATTAGCTTAAGCAAATTAAAAATAATTAGTAAAACTACAGAGGGTATTAAGTAACGTGAATGACAATACTAATTACGGCGAGCTTTCAAAATGTAACTAACAAATTTAATTACGAAAAATATGTTCACGATTACAAGTAGTATATTTATGAAATAATAATCTGTTTAAACTTTTGGCGGTCGTCGTGGTGCAGGGGCGACAAGCGAACGACAAACGCGACGTTTGTGGGTTCGATTCCCACTAGTTAAAAAAAGTTAAACTCTAGAAAACATGTTCAGGACTGGGAGCGTAACGAAATTTAACATTTTTTTTAATTATAGCATAATTGTTTTGTACGCTCTCGTGGGTTTCTCTG
This sequence comes from Heliconius cydno galanthus, assembly GCA_036379175.1. Lineage (NCBI taxonomy): Eukaryota > Metazoa > Arthropoda > Insecta > Lepidoptera > Nymphalidae > Heliconius > Heliconius cydno. Next base: position 40,332 of record JAKRZM010001267.1, read on the forward strand.
TTATGCGAAGTGCATTATCAAGGACCATTACAACTAATGAAACAAAAGAAGATGAAGTATCATTGTCATATTCAAGCATTTCCTTCACAGTACTGGAATTTAATAAAGTATTTTAGGAAGCTAGTTTTAGTAGGTACTTAAAGAAACAAAAAAATGAATTCAACATTGCAATGTGTAGTGAAAATATAAAAATAAAATAATATGAGTAATTCAGAGTGGTAAAAGCACACTATTTCAAAAACATTCGGTATAATAAAAATATACCTAAGTCATATGAAATATAAATGTATAAAAATAAATGAAAAAAAAAAGACTTTTAATTAAGTAAAAAAGAAAGCTCAGAGATTAAAGCCTCATTAGAGACAAAACGAGTCGGATTGAATAGTTGGATATAGCGTCTCTTTTCAAACGGTTAACTACCGAGGGAACTGCTCGCAATAAGGTCAATTTGCGACCTTTAAAAGCTTTTTCAAAATTAGAACTTTATAGAGGTGTTCATTGAACTGTAGAAAATCGTAAACATATTTCAATGGGTGATAAAATCAGCACAATGATAGTTAAATACAATAAATAATTAAAAATAAATAGTTAGGAAATCTATAAATGAGCGGAGAGTGGAGATTGGAATAACTGTGTTATTTCTATTGATTATGTATATAATATAAAGAAATGACTAAAACTTCAGGCTTGATCGATGGCCAGTCTAAGTTCGAGACTCGCAGGGTACATACATCCTTGCCGTTGACGACATCGTCTCAAACAGCCACATAATGCCTAGAATTTCTCAGGGACAGAGTACTCCACCGCTGTCGTTGTAAAAGCCGCTAGAGCTAACAGCATTAACCTCATGTTCGAAAAAAAAACACTATAAGAATTCATTTTGTTTTAGATATCAATAATATTTTAAGTAGGTATATTTATTTTAGTATGACACGAAATGACGTATAATACAATGTATTTGCAAATTATATTATAGTTTATTTAGGGGGCGTAGAATTGGGCCGTTACTACTATTTCTGTCCGTCAAAATGTCACGCAACGGTTGCGCAAACGCACGCCTCTTGCGATACTGTAAAGTGGGGCTCGTATTTAAAAATTGATATAGAGGTGACTTATTAATACTTTATCTATAATAATCTATAACAATGACGTCATCGTGGCCCAGTTAGGAAAGTAACTGGTTATACACATGGTGAAAAGGATGAAAATTTTTACACTCTGCAAACCTTCATAATTGTAGGACTATAAGACAATAAATAAAATAAAATACGTCATGTCTTAGATTAAAGATTTTTCTATAAAACTTCTAATCCCTTTTCAAAGATCCAGAGTGTACAGATGATAAGATCAGATCGTCTATAATGGGATAACTGCGCTGAGTCTAGACAAAGTCAAGACAGGGCACAACTTGAGATTTAAAACTTAGATAAACACTTTATTACACTGCAAAGAGTGGGCAGAGACCGTGACCTTAAAATTGCTTAAAACATTTTACTTTCAACTGTGATGAAAACATTATTTTAACAAATTGTATATTGAGTTGATGAAAATGATGATATTTTTTTAGTTTTATAGTTTTATGAAAATTGCTTACACCTTTGTTGAAGCGTTCCGTATGTCATGTTGCTATCACGAAGATTTATTTACCTGAAACAACAAAAGGTATACATAAGTCTAATGTTTTTCAAAAGCTTTTGTGGCAAATTTTGAAAAAGTACATGTAAGAATTTAAATTAATTTATAACGGTAATGTACATCTAACATACGTATAACAATGTGTAACATACAAAAAATAACATTATTAAAGCTGAATACTGAATTTAACACTTCAAAATGACCTCATATTTTAATAATTTTAACAAGCAACTATTCACAAGCTGAAGCAAATAAGTAGATTTTTTATTTAACTCGCTCTCATAAATCAACAGTAGATAAATTTGATACAATTTTTGCTTAATTTGCCAGATAATTAGTGTCCACAATATTTACCATATTTTAATTTGTTGTTTACATTCGTTTTCACATTAAATAAACATATGTTTACTTTAAAATAATACAAAATAAACACAATCAGTAAATGAATATATTTAATCTTGTAAATTCACTTTTTTAGTACAAACTATATTATGTAAATCATAATCATTAAATTCGTTAATTTCGTACGCATTGCTATGAGCAAACACTACTTGTATTTACACAAACATAGTAAATCATATTTGTCTAAGCTATTTTCACAGATTAGCGCTAAGTCAAACAATAGTTTTTCTACGTTCATTAGTTAAGATTTGTGAATGAAATGCAAAATACGGATTACATCATCTTTTTGTCGAATAAAATTGCCGTTAAAAGTACGCTGACTGCGTGCAAATGGACATGACGTCCGTTTCCGACTGTATACTGCGCACGCGCATACATATAATTACAAGGAAATTATTTATCTATATACAATTTTTATAACCAAACATAATTTATACGTATGAAATTGCATTGTAAATCTCAATGTTATAATTATTTTCTTTGTTATAATAACAATATATAATTTTTTTTAGGATAGGCATGTTTCTATAATATTATAATAACAAATAAACAAATAAAAAATAGCTTTAATATGTGCTCGTACTACACAAAGAATTGATCGACGCGACGTTTAATTGATACTGACTGGTCGTGGAATACGATATCCGTTTTCAATATGACGTATGTACAATTGTTAATATATTTATGCGTATCACGAAGATCTATACTATATACAATGAACATTCGGTAACATATATACAATATACATAAATTATTATTAATATGTATTAAATATATAATGTTTATTAACAGAAACATAATTAAAAGATTGAAATCTTATTGTTCAGCGTTTGCTCCAAATCGATTATGAATAGAATGCACCCATAATAAACCCACGGCTTTAGGCACAGTAAGCAAATGAGTAGTTAATGCATACTAATCTTATGTTTACAAAAAAAAATACAAATTACTTGTACTTTTAATTAATAAATACATAAGTAAGTATATATATGTAAAATAAACTTATCAATTCATACGTTTATAACATTTACTATATACCTAATTTACTTCGTTTGGACTCTCACACGAGTCTCTATCTACAATAAAAAGTAACACAATGCAATAAAATACACAACAAAGATCAATATTCCGTACGTATATTCTGTTATACAAACCAGCGAGGCTAGATGATTGAAGCAAATATTGCTTTTGGGAGTCGCCAATAAACAAACAATCGATTTTATTTATTTAACCGACTATGGGAAGTCAGAAAAATGTCTACATTATCAGATAAGAGAATTTAAAATATTTAAAAAAAAGAATATACGGAAAATGGAGAGTCCCATTTTTTTCCTTCTCAAGGTATAACCATATTTTTATCATGGCTATATAAAAGTATTTTATGTAGGTATTTATTAATAAACTTCCACTTAAGTTATTATAGAATATTAGAAGTCCAAACAAATCCAGGGAACACCGTATATAGCAACATCAATCACGCATAATTCCGGCGATTGTCTCAAACCGGACGGAACTAGTAACGCGTTTATATTTAAAGTTCTTTGTGATCAAATTTCTTTGATCGTTTTAATACTCACATAAAATGTTTTTGATTTGTGGGCGGAGGTTTGGAAAGTTTGTCGGCGTAAAAAAGTTTAATAGTTACAGCCACATAAATAAATAAATAAACCTAAATGCTTAAATTACGAAAGACCGACAAAAAGTGTACTTTTATGCTATAATAAAATTAGTTTTAAAGTTAAAATTTATATTATTATAAAATACAAAAGTATATAAAGATAGCCCACGTGCACGCAGTCTCCACTATTAAATTAATCAGAAACAGGTGCGCGTTGCAACAGAGCTGACTAACTGTGTCGGGTGTAATAGCTTTCTTACCTTACATTTTGTTTCAGAGGTGATATTAATGATTTTAAGAAATAATAAGATTTATTACTATACTTATACTACTATAGTATTGAGGCCTTAAAGGCCTGTAAAAAAAATTCTAACAAGTAAAGCTTATTAGACTGTTCAAGAATATTTAGAGGATAAACATGTATGGAATTAATGTCTATTGAATGTAATGCAGGATAGCTGCCAGCTAATGTAATAGATTGTACCATTGATTTTGAAAAGAGCAACTGTTGAGTTTCTTGCCGGCTCTTCTCAGCAGAACTGCCTTCCGAACCCGTGGTAGCTTTTTGTTCATATGTTCATTCGACGATTCAAAAGTGCTTATAATAAGTTTATTTGAATAAAGAATATTTTGAATTTGAATTTAAAGGGTCCAAGCGTGGGACTGTAAACACGACGGCTGTAAGTTCAATTCCCGCTCGGGGGAATTAAATATTTAATATTTTCATATTTTACGAGGCCACTCAACATGTAACGCCTCGAGAATTCGGCGGAGAGTGAGGAACGGAAGTATCCCAGGTTCCATCTGCCTACCCTGCTATATGACGATTACACCGAGAACCTAAATAATAATCATAATAATAAAAGACTAAGTTACTATATTTTAAGGTGCAACGGCAATTGTCTTGGTTTATCTTAACGTAAGTAGGTTAGATAACAATTTATGTATACGTTTCACGTTTCAAATATTTGTATATTTACTCTAGTCGGATATCGCACCTCCTACCACCGTTATGCTAAGCGATTATCTTGATACTCCCTCTCTCTCTCTTCTATCCATCAATTAAAAATGAGACAACGGCTAGAATAAAAAACAAATAATAAAATATGAGACAAATTAATGTTTTTCATACTAAAAATATCTTTTATTGCTAAGAATAACCATTGAAATCATCGAAAGTCAATTGCACCCGCCTGTTGTCCTACTACGGTCAAATAAATAAATGCGCCTGCGATTATATCAAGATAATATACATGTATTACAAAAATAACACTTACGCAACGAACATTAGGACTATTTTAGTTTGTAGTATTTGAATTAATGATACTTTATGAATAGTCTGATTTGATATGACAAAGAGCTGCAGCAAATTGGTGGAAGCGTCACTTGACCATTTCTGTTGTCGTATCACAGAATGGACACAAGAATGGGTATTACAAATATATATTCTTTTTTTAGGTTCACGCTGTATCCCACATACAGCAGGGTAGGCAGAGGGAACCTAGTGTTAGGACTCTGTCCTTTCCACTTTCCGCCGATTTTTTGAGGCATTATGGTACATCACGATTTGCCTTGTCCCCAGAGTGGAGAAAAGTAAATATTAATAAAGAATAATTCCTACTCCGAGTGGGAATCGAACCCACAACCGTAGCGTAGTTCCACTGCACCATGACGCCATGATTTTACTTTATAAATGGTTTTATAATGTATAAATAATAAACTTGACTTGAATACTTCTATACTAATATAATAAAGCGGAAGAGTTTGTTTGTTTGTTTGTTTGAACGCTAAGATCTCTGGATTTACTGTGCAATTTATTCTGCCATGTTAATAACAACCGTCGTCGCTACGCGACCGCGTTCGTTACCGCGTCATTTTGATACTCACCCTTATGAAAATAAATATAATAGTAATTTCTATAGAAATTATATTCTTATATTTCAAGCAGGCGTAGCCGCGTCCGGGTCCGCTAGTCTTAAATAAACGTGTCTTTAACAATTAATATTAGTATCGTAACCAGAAGATATAATTAGTCTTTTTGTAATTAAAAAAGTAATGTACTTATAGGCTATGTGCAAAATTACGAATAGCAATTTAACCATTAAAAATAAAAAAAAAATATGATTGCAGCTTCTATATTTTTTCTTCTACTTGTATGGGTTCATACAACCAGCCGTATAATGCCTTAATGTATTCTAAAAACGTGAGTAAACCGTCTATTACAAAATTAGCATAAAGAATAGGTTCGTCTTCTGTAGAATTATATTCTTGATTTTATTTTGACTTCAATTAAACTGCCTTTTGAACTTCGGAGCTATATTATTAGAGAATGAATAATTCCAAGTCCGCCGTGGCACTGCTGGGACACAAGCGTGTGACTGTAAAAGCGTCGGTTCAGGGTTCAATTCCCACTCGGGGAATTTAATTATTATTCCTTAATATTTTTATTTCCTTAACTCTAGTACCAAGGCAAAGCGCGGTGTTGAGTTCCGCCACTCAACTGTGCCTACACTGCCATATGCACGATACAGAGTGAAACTGAAAAATAATAATACTTCTTTTGCCCATATGTTGCAGGTGTTTATAGAAGCACTAAAATGCTGACAGGCGACGAATATAAAGAAACCTGATAAACTAGCGCTTTTTAAAGGCTTATATTTATGATAAAACAATTACTAACAAGTATATTTAGTTTTACCTTATATTTTATTTACATATACATACTAATATTAAATTTAATTATAACGTTCTCAAATCATTGGGGGAAATAGTTTCCAATAAACCAAGTTTTTTTTTGTGTAATGTAATAAATCATTTAAAAAAATATATGCGTTTTTACATACTTCAATAAATATAGTATATATATAAAATAACTTTGCTAATATTTTTTGCAACGATGTCGAGCAAGTAATGACGTTAACTTCTTAGATTTCGCTTGGACCTCGAATCACGACGCGATTCGTGACTGAACGGATGAAACAAACGTTATGCCCATTAAAATAGTGGTTTTCAATTATTCAGCCTTGAATGCAATTTTAATATTTAATACTAGTTGATTATTATATTTTTTATATACGCAATTTTCGTTAAGTAAAATACATAGAAATGTAGTAAAGACTTGGAACATTAACTAAATGAATAATTTACTTTCAATTGCTACTAATTGAATATTAAATATTCAGAGAGCCAGTTGATTTATATGTATTTATTTGTTTTGATAGTTTAAATTGTAACGTCTTGCGTAACAAAAGGCAGGTAGATATTTTTCTTTTACTTTTATTGATTACGAATATTACGATATATCAAGTTTAATATGGACAGGGATTACTATGATAATAATGAAGAGAAGAGAATGTAATATATGCCACATAAACTTTCACGTGAGACATGAATCAAGATGTTTTTCAATAAATATATTTATAAAATCGAATCCTCCATTTTAAAAACAATAACAGCTTTTTAATCAGCGACCTAATTCCTTCAAGGATCAGACTTAAATGTTTCTCTACCTCATATAAGAATAATAATAAACAAACTAACCAAGTTATAATCAATACGTATCTATTGTTATCTAAAGATATTGTGTTTTGAAATATATTATTTTAAAGATAAACAAAAATGTTACTGTTATCATGGCGCCTTTGAAAAGTGTCTGACTGCACATGCTATATCACTAAGTCAGGCAGAAAGTGTTTAAACAATTGTTAACAAAAAGTTCCTCTTGCCTAGCACTTCACTAAAAAACTAAAACTGCATGTAAAGCATGTTGAACCAATAACTAGAAGAAGTAAATTATCAAAGAGTATTTTTACTATATTTTTTTTGTCCAGAAAAATAATGTCTTACATATAACATGGTTTCTTTACTTTTACTAGTCAAAAACCAGACCAGCACTTGAGCTTAGACATTGATCCAAAAAATCCGTTACACCTAGAATTGTGAACGAGAGCAGGCCAATTAACGGCTTTCTTTCATATGCTTTGTACGATTGAGATATTATGCATTACGCCTACTATTCGGAACCGGGTCGAATAGTTGGCTTGAAAAATGCTATTATATTCGACGACCTAGTAACCAGTACTTTATCGACTACCATTTATCCTTACAGTATATTATTACCTACTCTATGTAATTGTATCTATATGTCTGCCAAAAAAAGATTATAATAAAATAATATATTAAGACCTTTTATTTTTTAGTTGTACTATTAGTTTTTTAAAGGGGTTAGTTGATTTGAAATATGCAAATTCAAAGAACTCAACGCATCACCAATTTTGTTATCAGCTTTCAAAGAAAAATTTAAACAATTCATCAGAATTCTTTAGAAAACGTTAATTTTAAAAATTTCCGCTACTATAACAAAATGGCTAAAAACTTATTGTTATAAACAGCTAAATTTATCTTATAAATCTCAGTGGTAACGCGAAATACCGTGGCTGTGCACAACATCAAGTGATCCACAAAGCTAGCGAATTGGAACGTGTCGGGTACAAATAACGCAATGCACACCACTTTGTAAGGTTAAGGTACGCAATAATAAAACGATTAAAACAACAAACTTTACTCCTTCAATTACATTGACACACTTTAAAAAGGAAAAAGTTATTATCTCATCATTTTTCAGAACATCGGTTCAGTAAAGCTAGCGTACCTAGTTCAAAAATATTCACAATTTTTTATCTTTTCAAAGCTTTAATAAAACATATAATTAGGCACTAAAACCTCTAGGTCTTTAGGTCTAGGTCTCACAACACACTGCACACACGTGGTGCTGACATGAACCTATTCATCTCTAACAACAAAAGACAGTGAAACTATCAGCGTTGTCAATCAAGCGAGGTGCACAGGTCGTGTGGGTTTGGCATTAACCCACTTCGGAGCCCGTGGGAGGCCGTTCTAAATGTATGATTAGAAAAAATATAAGCATTCAGTTTGTGAACGCCACAATGGTTTAAGAATAAGTGCGACATTGAATTAACTAAACTCGACTGTAACATAACGCCGTGGGTGTAAAATTGTAAATTATAGCGTACAGCATGTCCTTAATCGTAAACGTATGTAAAAATTGGTCAGTGGGACACACTTTCTAACAAAAATTAATTGTATTAATATTCAATAGATGTTGAATTTTAAATACAATTAATGTGATTGATATGTTTTACAGCCTGTTGATTGCTAATTCTAGGAGATTTGAAATCGTGAAAGTTGTATTAATATTTATTATAGTTGGTAAAATGATATAACTAATATCTTTTTTTATTATTTATTAACTAATAAAACTTATAATGTAATACGATTTTTATGCATAAAACGTAACAACTAACTACTCGATCTAGATTTTCAGTGAAAATAGAATCAATGCCATTTAAACATTTAACAAATTCTAACTGCTCATGCATTCTTAAAACGTAAAGTGCACGAGGAGCATTTTCAACTTTAAAACAATGCCATAAAAACTAAGGATCGAGAATTCTTCATCGCGTGTTGCTTCAACTATGTGATGCTTATATTCCTACAGTTTTAGTCAATTTACATTGAAGCAACTGAAAGGCATCCAGTTAGAGTGGTATAAAAAATATATATGACGTTAATCAGCTTCACGCTGTATCCTGCACACAGCAAGTTAGGCAGAGGGAACCTAGTGTTAAGACACTCTTTTTCCCACTATATATGACGTTAAAGTATTATTTATTGCTAAAAAGTTTTGTCTTAGTAAATATAAGCATTATTTTGAGTATAAGCTGTATTAACCGAAGGTATGACACGGAATTAGTAACCAATTAAGCATAGTTTACTGATCATTAAAATTTGAATCAGAAAATACCCATGTGACGCTATGGAGCACAAAATAACTGTTAAAATATAACACCAGTATAAGTGGCCAGAAAATTAAAACCATTATTTCGATACTACGTGATTCAAGAAACTTTGGACACAGGCCAATTTTCAGTTTCAGTAAACGTATATAATATATAGTCTAATATTGAGAATAGAAAAATAAAATGGAAAAACTGATCTTCAATTAATTAGGTTAAACTTACTTCTCGATTAAAAAATCTTTAATATTACATAACATTTAGGTATATATCTTCTTCCTGGCATTAATCCCGGCTATTACCAGGGTCTGCCTTCCTACTTACCCTACTCCACTTTGCACGATCTTTTGCGTCCTCGGTGGTTAGACCATTGGCTCTCATGTCCTGCATCACGACATCCAACCAGCGCTTCCTTGGGCGTCCGGGAGGTCGCGCCCCAGGAACTAGTATAGCAAGGCACTTGCGTCCGACATAGTTCTTAGGCCGGCGCGTAACGTGGCCAAACCATCTCAAGCGACGCTCTTGGAGCTTATCCGCTACGTCACGGACCCCAAGACTACCTCGAATGAATGTGTTGCGTATGCGGTCAGACCGCGTTACGCCGCACATCCACCTCAGCATCTTCATTTCCGTGACGTGAAGCTCCAGAGTGTGCCGAGATAGTGCTGGCCAACATTCGCTGCCGTATAAAAGAACCGGTCGGACGATGCTCTTGTATATCAGCCCCTTGAGCTTGGGCGGTATTCTGCGGTCGCAGACCACACCAGTGACCTCCCGCCATTTGGCCCAGGCAGCGCTTATCCGGTCATGGACATCGTGGTCGATGCCTCCAGACTCGTGCATAACGGATCCAAGGTACCTGAACTTCTCCGACCTAACGGCTGGCTCAGGACCTATAAGGATGGTGCTCGAGTCCCGGCTCCCGCAGGCCATGTACTCTGTCTTCGACACATTTAGTTTAAGACCGCCGTTCTCAAGCGTACCCTTCCAGAGGTTCACTTTACGCTCCAGCGTCAGTCGGTTCTCGGCAATGAGTGCTATGTCGTCGGCATACATCATCAGCCATGGAGGCTGGTCCTGGATGTGAGCCGAGACAGTATCAAGCACTACATTGAACAAGAACGGACTAAGAGCCGAGCCCTGGTGAACCCCCACTGTAATCGGGAAGGGTCTAGTGTCGCCAACAGCAGTCCTAACCATAGAAGCGGAATCGTGGTACATGCCTCTGATAATCTCAATATAGGCCTCAGGGATCCCTTTGGATCGCAATGCCCACCAGATACACTGACGAGGCACACAGTCAAAGGCCTTCTGCAGATCTAAAAAGGCCACGTGCAGAGCTCTCCTTTTTTCCCTGTATGCCTCCATCAAAGTTCTGAGGGCGAAAATGGCGTCCATGGTGCCCGATCCTGGCTGAAATCCATATTGAGACTCAGAGACAGTACACTCTCGGCGGAGCCTGAGGTCGATCATGCGCTCGAAGAGCTTCATGGTATGACTCATAAGCTTAATGCCCCTATAACTACCACAATCTTGAACACTGCCCCTTCCCTTGTAAATAGGGGTAATAAAGCTAAGCCGCCACTGATGCGGCATCTTACCAGTGTTCAAGATATGGTTAAAAAGGTCAGTAAGCATGAGCACACCAAGAGAGCCCAACGATTTCCACGCTTCGATCGGGATGTCGTCAGGTCCCACCGCTTTTCCGTTCTTCATGCGTCGAAGGCAATTACGTGTTTCGTCAAGGGTTATTGGGGCAATAAGTCCGAGGTTAGGCGGTGGGTCGTGATGAAGACTGCATGGGTGCTGAGTATTCAGCAACTCCTGGAAGTAGCTTCTCCACCTCTCCTTCACAGAGTCATGATTACAGAGCAGCGTGCCCTGGGAATCTTTGACGCAAAGACATTTTGCGATATCTTGCGTCACTTTATCCCGGGAACGTGCCAGTTTGTAAATGAGCTTCTGCCCCTCCACAGTTTCAAGTTTATCATACAATGGTGACAAACTCTCACTGCGGGCTCTGGCTACAGCTTTTTTACTGGCACGTTTAGCTACTGTGTACTCCAGTCTGTCTTCAGGAGAGTTGGATTCCTGCCACTTCTTAAAGGCAGTCTTCTTTTCACGAGTAACCTCCTGCACCTCGTCATTCCACCACCATGTCTCCCTGTCGATGACACGTCCTCCCCTAGAAAGGCCAAGAACTCGCCTGCCCGCCGCAATGATTGCCGACTGAGCCCGATCCCAAGCATCCTGAGCAGTCTCGGTGTTAGTCGAAATATCGTGACTTTTCACCTCTGCCAGGAAGTCGGTCTGCATCGGTCCATTCAGCAACCACCACTTGATCCGAGGCCTACGTTTCTCGGCTACTTTCTTCTTCGGAGTGACGTTAAAGTCCATGACAAGAAGACGATGTTGGGCCGTTAGGCTTTCGCCTGGAATGACCTTACAGTTAGTTACCCTGCCCATATGACACCGTCTGGTCAATAAGTAGTCTATTTGAGTTGAGTGGGACCCGCTCTTATACGTGATAAGGTGCTGAGAATTCTTTTGGAAGAACGTATTCACGACGGCCAGATCAGACGCAATACAGGTTCTCAGAATGTTTTCTCCCTATGCATTGCGAAGACCGTGCCCAAAACCCCCGTGAACACGTTCATACGGCTCAGCAGCCTTACCGACGTGCCCGTTCAAATCCCCCCCAACTAAGACCACTTCGGTACACGGCACAGCAAGTAGCACCCCTTCATACTGCTCCCAGAATGTCTCCTTTTCGGCCGCGCTACATCCCGCCTGGGGAGCATAGGCACTGATTAAGTTTGTGATAACGCCCTCAATCAGTACCCTCACTCGCATCAAGCGGTCGGAGCGACGGTCAACTTCAAGGAGCCCATTCTGAAGCTCTTCAGATAGCACTACCGCTACACCGTTTCTACCCGAAGGTGACCCAGTGTATATAAGCCGGTAACCCTGTCCGATGTTACGGGACTTATTGCCCTTCCAGCGTGTTTCCTGGAGGAAGGCACACTGGACCCGACGTCTCATGAGTACATCTGCGAGTTCCCTGCATCGTCCGGTCAGAGAGCCAATATTCCACGTTGCAAAGCGGAGTTTCCTTCTGGGTACTAGCGTCTTTAGCCGTGCCCGTACATGACACGGTAGCCCTTGCCCACTTGTCGCAGGTGTAGGGCGATGTGCCTGCGCGTCGTTTTGCGGCGACGCCCTAGCCGTACCCAGTCTGTTGTTTTGTCGGTCCATATAAGTGGCGGTTGGCGGTTTTTAAATGGAGCGACTGCCGTCTGACCTCCAAAACCCCTTTGTGGGGAAAAACCGAGGAAGGGAGAGGAAAATAGAAGGGGTAGGATAGGTAGAAGGAGGGAGCTAAGGGAAGGAGGGGGGGAGTTAGGACACCATTCTTACGGACTGGATGAGGATGTAAGAGTGGCGGCTCGAGGATCCGGGGTCGCGTACCCGTATGCCCACAAACAAATATCGGACAGATATTAGTCAGGACATCCTCTGGACATAACATTTAGGTATATATCTACTAAAAAAATGCATTACATACACGAAAACAAAAGGTAAAAAGTAAACCAACAGCTCTTAACCATAATTGGGCCGATCCTCGCGGTACCGTTAACTGAACGACAAACATTTGGACGTTGCGATGATTTCGCAATTCGCACGCCGAATATAGGTTATCAAGTCATATATACCTGATAAGTGAGTTTGCAGTGATAACAGCCACAAAATAAACAATATCAAAAGATAGGTGAAACTTAGGTAAATTTTTAAAGTTCATTCACTCTTAATTACTAAAATACAGTGGAAGCCTTTTATTGTTGTTTTTATTTTTTAATTGCCTCGTATCTGAGTTTGTTGGCCTTTTTAAATTTATAATATAATGTCTACAATCTGTAGCAACAAGAAAACCGTTGCAGAATCTCTTATTTGTTTGCCTATTATATTCACAAATTGACGAGCAGTTAACAAAAAAATGATTGATCAATATGTAACGGAAAATAAAAGTAATTACTACCGTTAATTTGCTTTAAAATATTCCGTTTCTCAAATCACAAAAAAACACTATCCAATTTCTAGGCAAAAAAATCACTCCACTCAACTCTCAAGTACTTCACAGCTTTCGTTTAGTCTAATATTCCCTTTCCGCGCTCAGCGCTTACATAATCTCATTTGACTACAAATTTAACGTCATAATTACAATTTCATAAGGCTACGCTAGGGGATTGCTCGATGGGTTAATTAATAGCTCACGTGTACGCCTAGCTGTACCTACAACTTTATAGAATATACGGTTAATAGCGTGTGCTCAGCTTTGTAGAAGCTCTCGAGGAAAGCTCTTTGAACTTCTTAAACCCTGCAGATTATCCTGAATGAGAGGTACTTACGGCGGCACTATGGTGTCTCGGGGAATAGAAAAATATGGTCCGGCTTGGTACAGACGGAAAAGTAAAAAAAAGTTACTTCAATAATATTTAGAAAATATAGCTTACGTGCTTAGTAAGTTTTAAATCTATATATATAAAATCGAAAGGTCACTCACTCATCACGAAATCTCAGAAACTACATGTGCTAGGAATCTCAAATTTTGCATAGGAGTTATTTATAGGACGTAGGTGCTCGCTAAGACGGGAATTTGCAATATTCGACTTCTAAGGGGTTGTTTTTGGGGTCGAAAGTTTGTATGAAACTTCGTTACTACAAATGCTAGGAGTCTCAAATTTTGCATAGACGTCACTAGGACGTAGCCATGGAGACAGAAATTAATAATAACATAGTTCACGCGGGCGAAACCGCGAGCGGGCCGCTAGTATAATATAAATTTAACTCTTTACAACAATATAGCGAGAGTACAAAGGTGGCCTTTGCGTACCTGAGCAAAGTAGGTCATCGGCTGGTGGCAGCGGGATCGATGGCACCAAGCAATGAGATACCGCGAGGTTATTGTACTATATAATATTTGTTTTTCCATTTACAAGTATCGCATCGTTGGCTTTTTATACGCGAACAAAATTTAAACATCGGCCGATGTAGTTATCCATATTAATAACTAGCGGCCCGCTCGCGGTTTCACCCGCGTGAACTATGTTATTATTAATTTCTGTCTCCATGGCTACGTCCTAGTGACATCTATGCAAAATTTGAGACTCCTAGCATTTAGTAACGAATGACAAAGACAAATGTCATTAGTAACGAAGTTTCATACAAACTTTCAACTCCCAAAACAACCCCTTAGAAGTCGAATGTTACAAATTCCCGTCTTAGCGAGCACCTACGTCCTATAAATAACTCCTATACAAAATTTGACATTCCTAGCACGTGTAGTTTCTGAGATTTCGTGATGAGTGAGTGACCTTTCGATTTTATATATATAGATAACGAACCATTATATGACTTTAGGACAAAGACCTTTACCTTAGTTTTTGAATTTTTATCACGTACGTATAATGCGTCACACTTTAATATGTTCGTTGGCCGAGAACTTCTGTCTTGACATTAAAAAAATCGAAGGCTACTCCAAGGCATTGACAATTGTTCGCCGCAAGAAACAATAAGTTACCTTAGCCCTTTGTGCACTTACGTTTACTATTACTATTACTTACTATTTATACAGATTTATTAATATAAATGTTATCACTAAATTAAGTTAGAAATATCTTACATTGCTGTAACACTATTACCGCAGCAGCAGCAGCAACTGCACCAGGTAACTAATATTATTACTACGTAACTAAACATGTTTGGTAGCTTCACTAATCGACAAATATTTATTATATTGTTTGTATTCGTCTATATCTATAAAGCTGAAGGGTTCGTTTGGATGAATGATTGATTTCAATAAACGGTAGTACAAATTGAAAAAGCCTTTTGTTTTAGAGTGTCCATATATTGAGATATATAGGCTATATAATATCGCGATAATAGCTTCGATTCAACTGTACTTGTGCTGAGACTTAGTTCAAGCACTTGGAAAATATGCAAACTTGTATGACCGCGCAAGCGAAGTCAAAGGGAAAAACTACTAACATATACATATGATTTAGGTTTGTCTTATTACATATATATGTCACAGAAACATTATATCCAACATAAGACAAACCTAAATCAAATTTAAATTAAATATTAGTTTTCAAAATCTTCACTCGCCTTTAATAAGAGAGCTTGACTAACTTACCCAGGCGTGAGTACATATCAATCATTAAGTAAATCCATTCAATTAACTATTAAATTAACATTACATACATTTTCATAGACATTGATTATACAGATAGACGAGACTAACACAGTGACTAGTAAATAGCACAACAAGGCTGACAGAGAATGGAAGATATTATTGACATCGCAACTTGCGTAATACTGTTTACAATCAAGGTTACTGCAACAATCATGCACAAAGAGCCGTTAAAAAATCCACGAGCTTCGAGTTAATTAAAGTTTTCCTTGAAATATTTGAGATTTAGACAAAATGCAATAATGTGAAATCTAAACAACAAGTACTTACTTAAATGTATTATAAAAAAACGAAATCTTGTTTGTTTGTGGATATAGAAGTTAACGAATACACCTTAAAATTGTATCAAACTTATTGGCTTTTAAGAGCGATATAGGAAAATATAATTTTCTAAAAAATATAAACTGTTACAATCATTTACATAAATAATGTAAAGCGAAAAAAGTAGAAGAAAACACTATGACCCAAAAGTTAATCCTGTGCAATAGCGTAGAGACTTTCCAAAAAAGAACAGAGATTGAGATCGCAAAAGCTTAAAAGCTGAGCCCAAGGCAACTTCAGAACTTCACTTAAAAACTCTTCGACTAGATGTAGCTAGTTGCTATTTCTTTAACGTAAACTTGTCTGCATTTCAACTTGCATAGCAACAAAGCACTAAAGGCTTCCAGATAAAAATAGCTCGAGATTACCTCTCGGGTTATTTTTAAATGGAGACAAAAAATGTTTTTAATTAAATATAATTGAATATTCTGTAACTTTATTTTAATTGATAAGATACAAAATGTTAATGTTTACTTGAACTTTGACTTTAATTTTATTTCACAAATATAAGATCTTATGTCAGTTAAGCTGTGCGAAATACAACTAAAGCATCGAAATAAAATACAATATTAACATTATTATAAGATATACATAGCTTTATCCCTAGCGGGGTGCTAGAACGGAGCGCCAAACGCTACGGCTTCTACATACCTCTTTCGCCTCATCCATTGTCATCAAACTCTTCATACATGCCCTTCGGGGGGTCCTCACGTTTTTTACGTTACCTTCCTCCATTATAAGAAATTTCGAGATCAAATATGAAAAAATAAAATATTTCTACGTTAAGAAGAAACGCCGTTATAGTTTCACAGAGACCACATCACCCGTTCAACAATATGCACCTCGTTACCTAATCCTTCATTAGCTAAGCTTAGCAAGTCTATTTTCTACTCTCATTAGTATAATTAGGTGGCCTGTTAGACATTGTTACCGATAGCCCGCTTACACTATGACCTTATTGCGAAGGAAATGTCCGCGTCTTGCCACGTGACGTTCTGATTTTAGATCGACAGTGTTATACTTATACAATATAGTCACTTACTCTACATTTGTTGCTATGTCGCTTGGAGCGGTAAGCGATATACCTATCTGTAAATATGTAACCTAACTCAACCTAAGTCTAATGCCTTTATAGCAATGGTGAAAAGTACGATTGTTTTTTACCTATCCCGCTATATCCCGCATATAGCAGGATACGCAGGCACCTAGTGTTAATACACACCATTCCCCACTTTTCGCTGAACTTTTGCCTTAGTGCCAGAGTGTACAAATGAGAATATTAATAAATAATAGTTTACACTTCCGAATGGGGATCGAACCCACAACCGTCGCGTTAGTCACAACCTCTTGCTTCTGGGCCACGACGAACTCTAAGTCTATTATTATTTTATTATTAACAACAAATTCAGAAAATAAAACATTATTATGTATATCTAAGACAAGTAAAAACATTAAATAAGATCACGTTGACCCAACATTTACTTGTAACGGAATAACCAAATAGACATATTTATTTCCATATATTGTGTACGCCATACAAATAGTGCACGCGCCGCGTTGTACTTCGAAAGCAGTTTACGTTTCCACAGAGCTTGTCTCATGTTGATTGTTTGAGTACCTACACTCAAAGGCGGAAGGGATATGATGAAGCGGATATTAATTATTCATTATAATATTTTCTTTCTCTTGCATAGCAGAATAGGCAGTTTGAATCTAGTGTAATAACTCTCCGTCCTCTTCCTTCTGTTCAAATTCTAAACATTGCCTATTATTAAGTGGCAGAGCACAATGCCGCGCTTTTTCTTACCAGAACAGAAAAATAGGCACAGATCAAATATAAACTTAAATTAATTACACAAAACCCGCTCTCACATAGTGTTACGAAGGCTTTTATTATTTTTGCACATAAATAAAAGAATAATTGTTATAATTTTATCAAAATTATATTATTATTTTTTTTAGTTTCACACTGCGGCGGAGTGAACCTTTGAACCTAGTATTAAGATACCTCCATTCTCCACTTTTTACCGAATTCTCGTAGCATTGCATGTTGATGGCAGAATTCAATACTGCAAGATGGACTATGTGGATATAGGAATTTAATTATACTTTTATAATAACTTTACACTATAACAGGAAACATCGTATGCGAGAATCTGAATAATATTGTATACGATTACAATAATTAAATGGTGAAAGTCTAATAATAAAACTAATTAGTTATTAATTAGCTAATACATTAGTAAACGGTAAATTGCTTCTGTACTAATGATTTACAAAATTAAAACATTTACAAAAACAATATGATATTTCATTTTTCAACTTTTTAAACTCTACTTCTACATTATATCACGTGAGGTTTAATTAAGAAACGATTATTATTATTATTTATTTAAATTATGAAGTAACACTTGTTGTGTCTCCAAAATTATGTCGAAATTAAGGAACGGAGTGTCTTAACTCTAGATTCCTTATAAGCGGAATACACCATGTTCCTTACTTTAAAAAATAAAAGCTTTTAATAAATAAAAATCGCTCTCCGCTTATAAGTTGACTTGTGTATCACGATTTGCGTAAGATGGTAAAATCGATAGGAGCCGTCGCGACCGTATGACCCAATTTATCTCGCAAGGACTGCGAATGTCAACCATTTTGGATACGATTTTCGGTAACGGGTCATTAGATCAGACAGTGGTACGAGATTTGTTCACGTTTTATTTTTTTCTTAATATATACCTATTTCTTTATATAAGTCGATAACGTTATTATACGAAACATTTGAGGCGCAAAAAGAAAAATTGAGAGTTATATTTACATTACATTTACAACGTTTACTACTGAACACGTGACGATTACAGGTTCGATTTCCATTTTGATGAAAATTCAATTTAAAAATAATTTTAGTGATATGGTTAGAAGCGTCATTGCTATTACCTTGTACGATATAGGAAACGTGAGATAAAAGTATATTAAAAAAATATGCAAATCTATATAAAGATAGATAGATTATTTTAAGAGATTAAACCGGTATACGTGTTAATGCGAAGTGGATTCCACGTTAATGCGATAAACCTTCGTTTAGTTTGCAATTGTGTACCACCGCAATACGTCAGTGTCTCATGCAAAATATATTGGATTTCCATTTAATTAAATTATAAAAACAATTTGACCCGCATACGCCTTTACGTGTGCATAGATAACTACATATTTCAATTTGTTTTAGCCAAAACATGTACAATTTAATTTAATGAGTAGAATATAAAATTAAATTACCTTTATAATATGTATTTTTTTAACTTTAAATTCACAGTTTTCGTGTTGCGCGAGCTAGCAGATCGAAAAATTAAAAGCACATCATCATAAAAATCGTCCTGGTTGATTTAATGATTTAATATTAATGATTATGATTTCCTGGTTGATTTAATGATTTAATATTAATGATAGTGATTAGAATGATTTAATTTATGAATTTTGAACCCACAATCATTAAGTCAAATAACCCTGAGCATGTATTTTCAGAGTTTTTAACAACTCCAACTAAATTTATTTCCACCTCAATAGATAAATTATTATTTTATTAATAATTATTGTTAATAATTAACACTGTTTATTTATATTCGATCCAAATCTCTCATTATAATATTAATAAACGTTGTAACCACGCATTGTTTCATATTATTTAAATTCCCAGTATAAAAGGATGAATTCAAATAGCATTTAGCGAGGCTTATAACTAAATGCATTCAATGAGTTATTCGAGTCGCATAACAAAATTTAAAATTATACATCTAACCCTATTAGTAATAAGGACGGTTTTCACTTTCCATCGCCAGAACTCTATCCCTATACTTTATGGGACTTAAACCAGTTCTGGGTTTATTTATAAGGCTACCTGGTACAGGTGTCTCGGGTGTTGCGCGTCCTTCAGACTTGGATTGCATATTTTTTTTCTCGCTGCCAGGTCAAGATTTTCGGCCTTAATTGGTAAATCATGCATTTTGTATAAATTTAATGATTATTTTTAACAAGTCTATTGCCAACATATTTATTTGCGTACAATAAATGTATCTAATCAAAATTATAATAAATATCTAATATAATAAGTTACTCTATGTACTTAAATGTCTGTATCCCAGTGGTTCTTTTTAAATATATTTCAAGTAATAAAATAAAAAAGTTTAGAAATAAATAAATAACATTTTCTCTAGCAGAGCGAAAGTTTTTAAAGCGGCAAAGTGGTCGTCAAGAAAGTTGGACGTCTCAAAGATACATTGACTTGTCATTTACCAATGGAGTAGAAGGATTAGTTCCATTTTAAATTTGTTGAGTGACTGACAGACGCACGGGTAGTTGCTTCGAGCTTCAAGGCAAAAGCTGAGAATAGTTTTCGGTTAGTATAAAACCGGCCGACATCAGAACTAACAAATTCGTAGCATACCGACAAAAAAGAGTCTGCATTCGTAAACTGCACAAACATTTCGGCGAAAAGTTTCGGCATAAAAACCCTGGTACGACGAACTCGAGATCAACTCACGTCATGCCATAAAGAAAGTTGTATGAGTAATTCCAAATATACGTTTTTGTTTTGTTAGAATTGACAAATTACGTTCTAAAATGGTGTAAAATTGCTTAAAAAGCATTTAATTTAATATATTTTCTATCTTTACGCAATTAGAATATTAAGTAATAAGAGAACGCAATTAAAACTTTTACGGCAAACATTGAAATGAGAGGTTTAAAACCGGTTCAAAAAAGAAACTACCGCTAGGTGCCGGCGCCATGAGAGCGACCGATGTCGATGTTTTAGCTGAAAAAGTACTTATTGTGTGAGACGTAGATTTTAAAATCAACCAAAAATTATATATTCATTGTCACCCAAATTACAATTTCCCAGAAGTAATCATTTTATATACAACAACCAGATACATTAGAATTTTTTGTGTTTTTTCAAATTCAGTTAATGTTTTGAGAGAGCTATTTTTACGCTATAGTAAGGGAACAAAATCGATTATATATTACCACGAGCTATTATAATCGTATCACATTATATTTAATTAACAACGACATACTTAAAAGAATAATAAATAATATCTACGAGTATTGTCTAAATGAATAAAATATAATCAATCTTTAACGTTCTCCCAGCGTAACCACAATATCTTGTTATTTCATAAGTGGGGGCAATCAAGTTGAATGCTACGTGCGATCTCATAAGTGTAACAATAGAAAAATTCACAACAAATTATTTTCTTACAGTATAATGCGCCAGTAGTGGCACAAATAACTGACTGCAAACGTGACTGGTTGTGGATTCGATCCCCACCCGACGAATTTAATTTATTTTAACTTATATTTTCACTTCTTGGCTCTGGAGTGGAGATTATATAATAATAATAAAAAAACAATGCCTCCAAAATACGGTGGAAAATGGGGAAATTAGTATCTTAGCACTAGGTTCCCTCTGCCTACCCTGTTGTGGGCAAGACTCAGCGTGAACCATCGCAGATTTCAATGAAACATTTTATTAAATATCTTATCTCGCACTTACGACCCGTTCAATTGTAAATGGGTCTCACCTGAACAAACTCTATGCACTTGTGTCAATTTTTCAAATCTATTATACTCATTTAGGTTATTATTTTGACGTATTAGCCTTAGCGCGCACTGGTGACTTTTGTCACGGTGACAATAAATTTTTTGTCACTGACATGTCACCATACTTTTCGCGACTGCGCGCACTTGCGATGACAGTGACGAAACTTTTTACATTTGATAAAATGGATCTCGAAGAGATGGTTGTCTGTGCACTTATATTAAGAAATAGGAAAAAAAGCAAATGTAGAAAATATTGGCTTTCAACTTTTCATTTGTCATAGAGCAATGGCCTCAACTCAATTTCCTCAATCAGTATTGTCATTGTCTATTTTATTTTCATGAAAACACACGTTTTGCCTTGGTGATGAACTTGACGCCATTCTTGAAATAAAAATTCGGTGCTGCAATGCAACATGCTGTTGTTTCATGTTTATGCGGAAGACGACTAGTATGGAAACCGCAAGGGGGAGGTGACATTTAGTTGCTAATGCGCGCACGGGCATACAAATCTATGGACGCGGTGACAGTTGCGTCACCGGCGTGTTGCCGTCCTCCGCCGACAAAAAGTCACCCAATTGTCACGTATCCAAATGCGCGCACCTTCATTAAGTGTAATGTACACGGTGACAGTGACGCAACAGTCACGGTGACAAAAATCACTAGTGCGCGCTATACCTTATTGTTATTATTTTTATATTTGCGTCAGATATTCAAGTTTTTTTTATACTTTTTCGAAAAGTATATTGAACCAGTGTATTTAGAATAGTATAATTCAAACAATGAATTTAAATATGTGTATATGACAAGTTATAAGCTTATTTATATAGAAATACTACTACCATAAAAATTTATTGCATATATCGTATAGCAGCCACATTACTAAGTAAAATTATTACAAATTAATAAATATTCATTAAACCCCATTGAATAGTATGCTGTTTTATTAAACTTAAAGCTCAATTGCATAAAAGTATTGGAGTTAGAAAAGCTAATGTAATCTTAGCGTAAAAGATTTAGCGTAGAAATGTTTAAAAAGTTCATAGGTAAGATTTTTTACTTAGGGCTTAAAAAAACAACAAATGACATTGGCTTTTTAAATTACAGATCGTTAAATCTTGTTTTGAAACCACGGATGCGTTCTGACGTAAATAACCATCTAAATCTCACGAGCACGGCGACTTACTAGATGTATCGGGAAGCTTTAAAATAGAACTGGATGCGTGGCCGGCTGCGAGCGACTGTATATGTAACCAACTCGTCGAGATAACGTTTATCATTATCACTGTATCTGTGTTATAAGACACGTTTGAAACGACGTGTCAGTACGATTATAGGCGACGTGATAGATTGAAATAATTAGATAAACTAACTATCTATTACTATATTATATGAGATGAAAGCCAAGACGTGCGTAAATGTTGGGGCGGGTGTGGTCAGCTGATCGTAACGCACGCACCCTGGCCGCCGCTGCTGTTCACAACAAACGATATCGATTTTGCCCGCCCGGAGCGGATCTCGCAGGAGAACAGGTGTTTAGATATTCACTTACATTCGGTAACCTAATAACCGCACAAACATTTACGCATCTCCCTGAAGTTACGTATAATATGTTCCGAACATCTTATTTATGATATTTTCATATTATGTTTAAAAAATTCTCAGCTACAAACCTTGATTCCGGAGCGACCTTGTTGTTTCAGCAACACATTTTCGGGCTTCATATCGCAATGTATAATTCTGTTTTTGTTGAGCGCGTGAAGACACTGCAAGAGGCTGTGCGAAAATTTGCGCACCAACTGCAAGGAAAACCCTTGGAACTTGTTCTTCTTAATCAGCTCGTATAAATTGATCGAAAGCAGCTCGAAGGTGATGCATGTGTGATTTCTGAATGTGAATGAGTCGAACATGTGTATCACGTTCATGGTATTGTCCTTGTCCTGTTCGCGGAGGTGCTCCAGGATGCGGATCTCCTCCTGCGCCTGTCTGTGGAACCGTTTCTCGTTCCGCACCATCTTAAGCGCTACGTTCTCGCGCTTCTTGTGGTCGTACGCCTTCACCACCTGGCCAAAGCTGCCCTTGCCTATCACCTTGAGCACCTCGTACCGGTACGCGATGTGGTCGTGCGGGATGTGTATGTAGGAGCCCTGCTCGTTGTCGTACTCGCAATTGTTCGGGAAGCCAACGAGCCCAGGCCGTTTCTTGGCGTTCGCGCCTATAAAGTACACTTGGGGATAGTCGAATATCTCGCGGTGCTCGTACGGGGTGAGCTTGTTCATGTAGAGCTTCATGACTTGCTCGGGGCTGGCAGCCGCGGCGGGCGGGCGCTTGTCGGGCGGCTGAGCGTTGGTGGCCGGAGGCGCGGGCGGGCCGGGCTCCAGCGGCGGCAGCGCCCCGTCCCGGAGCAACGCGCGCCCGAACGCGTGCGCGCTCCCCAGAGGCATATCACCGGTCATGGCCGAGCGGCCGCCAGCACCGCGCACCTCGCTCGCCGTGGCCGAGCCGAACACACTGCACCTCACTGCACTTGCACTAGACGGAGCCAGCGTTGGGCACAGCACATTTCACATGGACCGCGATGAGAGAGAACCACGCTTCCACTTATGCGGACACATTCCGTCTCGGACACGATGGGTATGAAGACCGTCACAGTTGATACCGTGCGACGCGAACGTGAAACGCAAACAAAGACCCCCTTCCTTGCGGGTCGACCCGACGATAGGACCAGAGAGAAAATAGAAACTGGTCGCCAAAGTCATTGAACCATTCGTCTGCGAAGAGCGTGCGAGTGCGAGTGAGAAAGATACCTTCTTTTGTTTTTAATGTCAATTCCTAGAGGGCGCTTCACAAGTTTCGTTCTAAAACGGATTTTTATGAGAGACCTAAAAATGTTACTTGTTTTGAAAAATATACCATGAATATTGAGCTTAACTAAAGATTATGTATAAAATGACATACAAAAAGTAAATATGGCACAAAACTCCTAAAGTTATTTAAATAAAATTCTTTTGGTTGAATACGACAAAGATTAAGGTGCATATAATATTCATATTTTAGTGATGGATGTTTTTTTAGCTTTAAGCTACAAGTATGCCAAATAAATAATTATAAATATACATATAATTTTTACCATAATTCTTACTATGGAACAAAAAAATATTTTATATAGAAAGTATAATAACATTTCTTGTTTATATATATGCACTCTTTTACATTACATTGTATATTATGTATTATTTGCATTCAACTAAAAATTTATGTTAAGTTAAACATTTTTTTTACTTTAAACTAATGTTTAATAAACTAGATAATTCATTTTAAAGTGCTTCTAATGCGATAATATATTTATGAACATTTTAGTCCTATACTTTAGGTCTTGAATCATGCTATAATTGTCTATGGCATACAAGTCAAGTGTCGCCATCTGTTGAAGACTGCTCGAGCCAAGAATAGTGCATCTTCCATCCAATCTAGACGTCTTTTTTCACTCCGTTGTTTTCTGTCATTTATACATTCGTAACTATGTGTTAATTATATTTTTATTTTCAAGAAAAAATATGTACATAGACTGTTGTGTAACTAATCAGTGGTTTTAAACGCAATAAGAATAAATTGGTGTTAAAATATGTAAGTGCATTGCATTCTTTTAATGATTAATCACTGTGATTTCTTTTTTGTCATTTAGTTACTGCTTTGTGTTCTCCCTAATATTTAATCTTGATATATCCGGTCGTTCTATTATATTATAATTTAAAATAATCTCATAGCTGGTACGTGCGTAGACTATATAAAACACATATTAATAGTACTTTCTCAAACGTTGAAGTAATACAATGTAATTTCGATTAATTTATTATAGATATATTGATTAAGATTAGAATGTTATAACAAGCTAATATATATAGCCATATGTCATAGACGTTGAATCTGCTTGCAGTGTTGGTGTATTTTTTCATTATACACTAGCTCCATATATATATACCATTTTAATGTTTGGACTGCAGCCAGTGCATCAATACAAATCAGTTTAGTGTTATGTTTTATCAATTTGATAGATTTATGTGTAGTAAAGTTTTTCTAATGTTATTACCAAGCTGAGTCATTTACTCTTCAGAGCAGTAAAAAGTGCTTGATATTAGTCATCACAGAGTACCTTAAGGTTATATAAGCAAACAAGTTTTATGGGCAACATATAAACTGTAGTGAAACAATTATAAACATCCACACTACACGAGTGTGTAAGTTTATGGATAATCTCAGTTTACTCAATAAAACTGTTATATATTTACAAAAGCTACTGCTCTTATAGCAACTTTTCTTTGAATTTTATTATTTTTATAAGTGAAACATGATCGTACACAACCAATGATAATATAAAAAAATAAAGTTATTTATATTTATTATTTGTATAAAAAATATTTTTTCCATAAGTTCATGCTTTATAAAACTATAATGAATTGTAATTTATACTTTTATCCAAAAATGCTAAACTTTTATACTGAATTTTATTGCTTTTTACTGACAAAGTCTTATTAATAATACCTACTACCTATGTATTGTAGAGGTTTGGATTATTATAACATTGTATTATGAATTAAAAAAAAATACAATATGTTTTATTAATAACAAGTTAATATTTTCATGTAATACATATTAATATCATAATCATAGAATTTTCTTTTCATACTACATAATACTCATTAGCATTCATATTTTATTATTCTTATATTTAAGTTAATCATTTAATATATATGAAATCTTTACAACTATTGTGACGATATATTGACATTTTATTAATCTTTAATGTATAGATGTGATTATGCCAAAGCAACAACATATTTGTAAATATGATGGTTGTGCTTTCAATTCCCGATTGAAGAAATGACATATTTATATTTTTATACTCTACTAAGTGCAACACACGGAGATAGGGTGTGTCTTGTCTTTAGATTCTAGAGAGAAACTCCTACCTTGCTATATGTGGGACAAAATGTGAAGGTGAAAAGTATATGTTAAAATAGGACTCTTTTGACTTATAATTACTTGATATTTGTATAATTTTTCTCTGAAATATTTTTTTGGTGATTGTATATACCACCACACCACTTAAAAATGCTAATGATTTTTATCATTTTAAATTAAACCACTTTAACTACATTAATCGCATGTGTTTTGATATTTGAAAAACCTTTTCAAAATGTTACAGTAGATACCACGGTGAGTATATTCTTCTTAGTAAAAATCGTTTAATGTAAAATATGTGTAAATCGTAAAAACAAAAAAAAATATTTAAAAAAAGTGTGTGACTGTAACGACCTAGTGGATTCAATTCCCACTTGGGGGAAAGAATTATTATTTATTAATATTTTCATAATACTTCGCACTGGTAACAAGGTAAAGCGCGGCGTTGACTTCCACCACTCAATAGTGGAGAACCAAGTGTCTTAACACTAGATTCCCTCTGCCTACCCTGCCTATGCTGTATACGGAAAGAGACTCTCTTTACATACAAAACTTATTAAGTATTGACCAACATTTAAGTACATCTAAATAAACAACATTACATTTAAAATTTAAATGAGTTAATAATGTGTTTGCTGTGTATAATATACCTAAATTAGTTTTCTTAATTACATTTAACGGGTTTCACATTATTTAGATCTTCTGTTCTTAATTATTAATTAGTTACTTTTTGAATTATCATTTATATAGAAATAATAACAGAAGTACAATAACTTCTTAACTGCCAATATTTCAATACAAATTAATGAATAAGCATAGATTATAGCGATAATCACGATGCCTATACCTTGAAAATACTTAAAATTACCTTTGTATTGTTATTGGAATCGATAAGATATAAAATTATGTCGCGCTTATCAGTTTAACGAAGATTTTCGATGTATTGAAATGACGCTATTACTATTATGATACGGAGGGATCGTAGAGTTTGGCGCTCCTTTCATTCTGACCGCTCGTGACGGGGCTTGAAAAAAAACCACAAAAATAAAGAAATTAAAGACTATTTTACCTTTACTAATCTTTTCTTTCTTCTATATTTTAGTAAGGGTGGAATAAAGAGTCATTGCTATTACTAGTCTTCAATTTTATTGTAGAATCTGAACGTAAAATTCAGAAATATTTCTCATAAAAAATGTTTTTGATGCATATAAGCTTAGCTTTGTCTAACGGTATATTGGAATGTAGGAAGTATAAAGTAGCGGAAGCCGTATTTAGCCCCTTTAATTAAATTTCGTAATTTAAGAGGGATACATTAAGCTTATTTTTTCCTGAGTGTGCTTACTTGAAAGTGATATATAGATAATTTTGTACTGTTTATATTTCATTAATTATTTAGATACTAGTTATATGATTTAATATTTAAAATTTAGTCTTCTTATTAAACGCACTCCTTGACATACATATTCAAAATAAGGAAAATTAATATAATAATAAAATGTTAATATCCAGTAATGGCTATTTATAAAAATGAACGAAATGTATATTTTACAAGTTCCCTATACCATATCTTGCATCTTGAATAACGCAACTCTACGCCGCACTTATTCTACCTGAGCGGAGTATCGAAATCGAACCCACAACCATTGCGTTCAATGTCATGCGCTCGTCG
This sequence comes from Heliconius cydno galanthus, assembly GCA_036379175.1. Classification (NCBI taxonomy): domain Eukaryota; kingdom Metazoa; phylum Arthropoda; class Insecta; order Lepidoptera; family Nymphalidae; genus Heliconius; species Heliconius cydno. The sequence goes on from JAKRZM010001267.1 coordinate 68,597, forward strand.
CTATTGTGTCGACGTGTCACTATTTTACTACTTACTTTCTTTCTTTTTAAAATTCGTGCATTAAAAAAAGAAAGAGAACCGTTGAAAAAGAAGGTCCAAAAAGTAAGTAGATGCCGAATAGAAGGATTCATAGTCCTTAAAAAGGAAATTACAATATCCGTTCGCATCTTCCGATGCCATTAATACGTATTCGATAAAGCGAGCTTACCTTCGGCGTTATCCGTTTAAATTAGATTATAATCCTCCTTGTATAGAATATTAAGTATATTATATTAATATGCTATATAAGGAGGTTCTACGGTAATAGCTTTTACTTACCCAAAACTTTTCGGTACATGCATATCGTTCGATATAAATATAGTTTTGTATATTATGTTTATATATAGATTGTGCTTGAATTACTAGTTCTAGAAAACGTTAGTTGAGTCTTAAAATTTGCTAGTACCTTATGCGTTTTGTCTGTATGTCTTTAACTTTGACTTTGTTTTTATTTATGCTATTATTTTCATAAAGAAATGATGATTCTATGAAAAGACAAAAGCGTAATATATAAAAACACATTCTTCTGTTTTTTCTGCTTAACGCTGTATCCCACATATAGCAGGCAGAGGAACTCGACGAAAACGTAAAATAAAATCATCGAAACCGAACCCACAACCGTCGCGTTTTTAATCACCCATTTGTGCCTCTGCGCACGACGACGACGGCCTCAACTTTCTAAAGTATTTTTTTATATAAAAGATCGCACGCACAATTATTGTTATTATTTTGTACAAAAAGCTTCATTAATAAAAAAACATTTAATCATATGAATTCTTTATTAAGTTGGTCGTTTAGTAACTTAACTTTTATAAAAAAACTTAACGTCCGAAATTGATTTCTTTCAATAAACGGATTAATATAGAATTCATACATATCGATTGTCTACTATAAACCGTTCGTCATAAGAAATTATGTAACTCACTCAGCCTTTTGATTTTCTATACAAATGGCTGGAGTTGCGATTGAAAAACTCTTGTGTTATTCTAACGTTCTATAGCCACGATATCTTTTGTTGCATAATTATTGAATATAATTGAATTAATTGTGTTTTATTTTCTGATTTAGATGCAATGGTATATTTAGACTGGTATATTTGGCGTTGAGTTTAGCCACTCAACACGCGATGCGTCCAGAATTCGGCGGAAAGTGGGGAGCGGAGTGTTTTAACACCAGGGCTCCCTCTGCCTACTCTGCTGCAGAATACAAGAATACGGAAGCTGGAAAAAAAGAAGAGAAAAATGTACTTATTATAAAATTTTAAATCGTTTACATGTAAAAGCAGTATAAACGCGGAATAACACACAAGCCATTTGATACAATTTTCTAAAATTTCTCTTTCTAAGTGTAATTTACATTTATCATGCGCTACATTCATACTCCTATGACGTAAATACACGTAACAACGCGCCCGTCCCCCAGACGAATTTATAAACACCATTAATATTTCGGATTCCACGGTAATTTGGTGTTAAGAGGCAGATATATAAAAAATAATATTTTTAGCTGTTTTTTGTATGTCGAATGTCAAAAAAAAATGTCATCTGAGTCTTTTCAGATTTGTTGGATTTATTTATAGTCTATAATTTTTTTACGTACTACTTTGTAATGGTTTGTCGTTAATAATAATTATTCGTAATTTGTTTTTTATTTTCGCAAATCTTTATCTGAAAGGATAGGAGAGACAGAAGAAATGTCTATTATTTAGAAGAAATGTATATTGTTTTTATTTTAAAACTCAAACGAGCAGATTTCATTTTTACACACAAAATTTGTATTTAATGATTTACATTTTAATTAATTTGAATTATAATAGGTTTCGCACATATATTTGTAGTACATACATAATTAATTTGTATAATGTCTGTCCTTCTTGCAAAGTTACTAAATGTAAATGACAGCAACTTTTTATAACAATCTTGTTTAGTGCGGAACTAGCGGGCAGGAAAAGTGCAATTATAATCTAACTAAAGTATACGCGCCCTAGTACACATGTGTGACGCTACGTGCGTTGACTCTGTCCTCAAACAACAAAAGTATAATTAGCTCATGTTTTGATATTGTCATTTTCATTGTCAAATATTTTATTAAAACGCCTTTTATACCCGACTGCAAAGGAAGGGTCATGTTTTTCGCACGTCCTAGTATGTTCCTTATACCTCATATCTCCAGAACTTCTGAACGGACATACGTTTTAGTAGCCCAATTATTTTTAAGTAATGTTAAAACAAATCGAAAATGGCTACTGTAGGACGCCATTGTCCTACAGTCATAATTTCAGTCAGTCAGTTCATAATTGAGCATTTTTAAAGGAAAATAGAGCCTTTAGAAAGGTATATAAAATTGAATGAAGCGCTCACATTCCTTCTTATATATACTATATAGGCGTTTTTGTGTTAGCGTCTCTAGAGAGATGTTTTTCCAAAATTTACAAACATTAAGTACTAAATTTAACGAGTACATATTTATATGCAATAAACTTTACTTTAAAGATGACGTTTAAATATTAAATCACTGTAAAATACTAGCACCAGTGATATGTGTAATTTTTAGTTACTGCCCATTTAATGACGGCTATAACTAAAGGTTATTCTGAACGAGAATTTTAGTTCAATAACATGATATGGAGCTTGGTAGATATATAGCAATTTATTTTTTGCAAACCTTTTTTCTAGACAGTGCCGGTGTTTTAAAAAAAGCCTTAACGGTTTCAATGACTTTTGATATTAACGTATATCTATATCATTAAAAACCGGTACAGAATATATGTAGATAGCCTTTTCAATCTATAACGTTACATCGCTTAAATTTAGTCGTTATATGATTATTCTACATTACATTATTAAATTACGTAAGAAAATCTTAGATATTGGATACTTTTTTATTTATATTTAGAAATAATTTTATATTTCATATTTTTTTTTGATGCTATCTCTATCATATAAGCGTCACGCTAGGCAGAGGGAACCTACTGTTTAGGCACTCCACCCCCTATTTTCCGCTTAATTCTGGAGGCATTGCGTGTTAAGTGGCGGAACTCAACGCCGCACTTCCTCGATATCAGTGCGAAAAAAAGTAAATATTTGATTTCCTAGAGTGAGAATAGAACCTACAACCTGCCGTGTTTACAGTCACACTTTGTGCCCCTTTAAGGAACTGGCCTTTTTTCATATAAGCTTTATATTTTTTTAGCAAAGCTATTATATTCCTTGTTCGTGCAAATGCGAGTTAACCGCCTAGAGCGTGCTCGTACTACGAAACCATTAACTCGTGTGACTTTGCGAGATTCAATTCTCTAAGTGATACCTATCGTAAATTACCCTATGAGTATGTCTAGGGCTATGTGATGGGAACATTTGCTAAGTTGTCGTAATAGCTAGTTTGTTATTAGGTAGGTAAATGTCTGGCGGTCGTTTTGAAGTTAGCAATACTATGAAAAATACACCGTAGAATGAAAAGGATTCATGTCTAACTCTAAGACTGGAATATGATCTGTCTTTCTAATATTTGATTTAAAAAATACCTAATTTTTTAGGGAGTTTTATATTTTATTTATTTATTTTTATTTATTATCCATAGTATTTGCCAAGCTCTGATTTATCGGGCTTTTGAAACAAATGACACTTTTTAAACATACTAAAATTTTATATTAATTTATAGTAAATAAATATATTTTTTATCGTTTATTTACTTTGAATGATTCAAATAGTTTAGTATAAAGTTTTAAATGAACTTTTTATCAAAATATGTTGTTGATTTCGTCTAAAATTTCTATAGGGATGTATTGAATTTATAACACTCTCCGGGAACCACCCTTATCTAGATGTGCTAATTAGGTTAGAGCCCTGTTGGCCGATAGGTTATAAAGAAGTCAGTCACCTTTACTGAAAGTAGATTTTGAAAGTTGAGGAACTTGTTAGCAAACCTGGGCTTTGTGTTTAAGCCAGGCTTTATAATAGTTGTAGTACAATTTTCCCGTATAAAACTTCGTGGGGCCCTATTTCAATGAACTACTATTGTTATCTGATATAACTCGTAGATACTTATATTAGCTTCGCCCGATTACATTTCTGTGTCACCACTTGTCGTTGTATTGATTGTTTTAATGACAGTTTAGAAACTTCATTCTAATTTTATTTATATATTAGGTATAATAAAGTCAGTCAAGTCAAATCAATTCGATAGGTTGTGGATTCGATTCCCGCTCGAGGAAATTAAATATTTAATATTTTCATTTCTTCGCTTTTTGTGTTCGAGCGACTTTGAATTCCGCAACTCAACATGCAATGCCTCCAGAATTTGGCGGAAAATTGAGAGTGGTAGTGTCTTGATGGTGACGGAGTGTCATAACATTATGGGGCTCTCCAGGCTCTCTCTGCATACCTATACCCAGACCCATATGTGCGCAATACAGCCTGAAGCTAAAAAACCTGTCTGTTTTTCATACTAATGTGTACAACATAATATATCATACCCTAAAATTATATTCATGCTTCACCCATTTTATTATCCCAATTTTCTATTCATTCGCAATCCTTTAGGGGGAATGTAGAAAAGAGCAGTATTGTGTCGAGTGTTTTTATCCACCGGCTACGAACGTAGCTATGAATATTAAATTTTATGAAATGACAGACGCTCGTGCCAAATCTTTATTGCCGTTCCTACTCCATTCTGCATAACTTTAGATATGTCTTGCCTGAAAACTTTCTGGCACTTGTACGTCTTTAACATTAAAATACTGAAAATCTGCTCTAGTTCCTTCCTTCTTCCCTCCTTCTTCGTTGTACGTAATTACTAACTTATTTAGTGGATGTGCAGTGGAATTTATAAGCTTATAAGTTGGCTATTTTTTTCTTTTGTCTTTATTAGCATAGTTTTTGCATTTTGTTTTGTTCCTAGAAACACATAACCGCTTCTATTTAAATGTTTCTTTTTTTATTTATGTTACCAAATGTATTTATGTTACCAAATTTTAGGAACAAAAACGCATTTATAATTTGTTAAGCACAATGTCCTATCATACTAATATTATAAATGTGAAAGTTTGTGAGGATGGGTATTTGTACTACTTTCGTTTAAAAAGTACTAAACAAACTTGACAGTTTATATATCAGAATTTTTCCCATAAACGAGCAAAACCGCATGAGTCACTAGTTATACAATAAATCTCAAAATGTTCTTTATCGCGTCTATATACTTACGTTAGTATTACTATACGAGTATACAGTATAACTCGTCAAAGGTGACTCGGACCCTCAACCTCTCAAGAGGGGTGGTTATCAGCCCGCATAATACTTCTGTACCCTCATTTACCCGTATACCACTAGCAAATGACCGTAAATGAATACGATAGAAGCATATTTTTTCCCCTTATGTCAAGGTTAATATACATATTTTTATTTTATAACTTCCAAGGATATAGACAATGGATTTATTATTTTTGTGTTGATAAAGAAATTATAGTAACTTTGTTTTGCCGTGTTGAATAGTGGAACTCAACGCCGCGCTTTGCTTCAACATAAGAGCGAAGAAATGAAAACATTAAATATTTCCTCGAATGGCTTCAAACCTTTTATGAGATACTTTATAAAAAATGTAAAATTTTTCATAAATGTTAAAGCTTCCTACGATATATATCATAAAAAAGCTCCCAACACAATGCCCTCTTTTACATCTAATAAGAGAAGATTTAATTGGAATCCACAGGAAATTATTAACACAGGGGGCAATGACTCATCGGCCAGACGTCTGTTAGCTCGTATCACTCGCGGCCATGTCAAAGTTCAACCATTAAGAACTTAATGATTGTCGTACTTGTAATGTATATGTGTGTGCGGTTATTTCCTTTCATATTTTTTGTTATAGTGATTGAATTATATGTATTTGGAAATTATTGAAATATGTATATGGAATAGATACATCTACATAAATGTCACATTCAAAGTACGCTACTACGTAGGCACTGACGACCCGATGTAATAAAAGTATTTCATTACTTTTATTTCAGCTCTAAAGCTCTATGAGAATCTATTTTTGTCCAGGCATTGAAATAAAATGTTCGAAAATATACTTTGATAATTTATAAACGGCACCTGAATAAACCCATTATTTAAAAATACATAATATACATGTCGTTGAGTTTCGTACCTCCACACAGGCTTCGAGGAAATGCCTCCAGAATTTGGCGGAAAATGGAGAGCGGAAATATCGTAATGAACACGGGGTGTCTTAATATTAGGTTCCCAGGCCTACTCTGCTGCGTGCCCTCTGCCTACTCTGCTGCGTGCCTATTACTACGAAATTTTAAAATAAAATAATTACCAATTAATCTTTATATAAGTATGAAAAACACAGTGACGTTTCACTCATTCCTTCCCCTTGGTCCTTCTAAGTCAAACACATGACATGTAAAAAATGTGTAAAAATGGACTAGGTGTCGAACATTCCCATTAGTAATGGTTTTGTAAATTGTAAACTATTTAGAACCGTTTAACATAACGCGATTCATACATTACGTGTGAAGGTTATTGTTGGAACTATGAGCTATTTAGGTCAAAATACACTTGTCCTTCTGTAATATGAAGTTAATATAGACCCGAAATTGAAACATGGTTGTTTTTTCAATGATTTATAATTTAAAATCATTTTTACTTTCATTTAAATATGACAAAAAAAGTAATGTTAACAAAAATATCTTCATAATTTTCCAAGAACATATCTCGGAAGTTTTAAAGTAATAAATAAATATTGCCAATTTGAAAGCTTTTAAAATTTACGATTTATTTATTGCGCGAATAATAAGTAAATGTTCTTGCTTCGGCGTAGCGTTGAGTTCCGCCAATCAACACGCAATGCCGACAGAATTCGGAGGAAAGTGAGGAACAGAAGTGATTTAATGGCAACGGAGTGTTTTAACACTAGGTTCACAAAGTCCTTTAGCCTACCCAGCTATGAAAGGGATATAGCGTGAAAGCAATGGTCATACATGGTTAAGCTAAGCTCAGCAAAAGCTCAAAAAGTGTATGATGACGTCAAATTATTATTAAACTATTGTAATAAAATAAAACATTTTATTCAACAAATGTATTTATATTTTATATTTACGAAATATTCTTAAAATTTGCAAAAGAATTCTTGAATATTATCGGACTACCTAGAAAACAAATAAAATGGGTATTGCAAAAGTTAAAAACTTTTGTTTCTTTTGTACGCAAAGCTGAATAAGAACTTATAGAATAAATTTTGTTTTATTGAAGCAAGTTTTGTATGAAATCGTTGTCTTATTGTTTATTATTATTATCTTTATACACTTTATTTAATTTGAGTTCTCAACGTTACACGTATAAGAAAAATATTTTAACATTACTTTGCATCCTAGTAGTTTAAGACTCTCTCGCCAAAAGCTTTTGAACATGAATCAAAACAGGTTCCCTCTGTTACCCTATTATTTTTTAATTTTTTTTATAAATGAAAAAGTAAAAAAAAAACATCTTATTTGTTACGCTTAGCCGTTATTTGTCTAGCAACTTTTCTCCGTTATAAATAAAATGTCTTTGATGCTTATATTTTAAAAATAATAAATATAACAAAGCCAAAAAATAAATATATAAAATTAGTAATTGCGTGAAATTTACTTATTATATCTTTCAAATTATATGTATATATATATATAATCGGATGCTTCTGAGGTAGAGTTTGAAGCGCCGGATACCAAACTTTAGTCTAACAACAATTTGTAGTCGGTTAAACCGGTTAGAATAGTTCCATTTAGCATTGTGCTTAATAATCGTTAACACCAAAGATAAGTTCGTTTATTTTTTTTTATAGCAATGAGGCACTGTAAACACGACAGGTTGTAAGTTCGATCCCACTCGAGGTAATTAAATATTTAATATTTGAATTTATTCGCTATAGTGTAGGGCAAAATGCTGCGTTAAGTTTTCGCTTCAATAATTCGACGGAAAATGGGGATAGAAAGTGTCTTAATGAGAACGGAGTATCTGTACACTAATTTCCGAAATTTCTTCTGCCGTGCTATGCGCGGGTTACAGCGTGATCCTAAGAAAATGATAGAATATTTTTCTAAAATATAATTAAAATCTTAAACTTTAGAAATTACTTATGACAAAAAAAAACTGTGTTATGGAATTAAATCGAACAATCTTAACGGTTGTATTTTGTGCCAGAAACTAATTCCCACTAGCTTTGATTTCCGCCTAAAAATCCTCTACAATTAACCCACATTCGATACGATATATTGGATTTACTATACACTATCACGACAGCCTATAATTATATTACTATCGCTGTTCTGAGTAATATACGTTAGTGCTGGTGGCTTGGTTATCGCAATTAGTCTATACTTAAAGATACTTAACATTTATATAAAAAACTGTTATTATCATTTCATAATTTTTAAATACTTTGACTATAAACGGTTGTTAGTTCATTTCCCTAAAAGGGGGAGGGATTGTATTTCAAATTGTTTTATTTCCTATCTTTGACAGTTTCTCCGTAACGTTAACCGCAGCATTAAGGTCTGTCAATCAACACATCTCGAAAATATATATTTTTTTCTAAAGTTATTTTTTTATAATGATGTGAAATTTAGAAGTAGAGTAATCTATTGTTTTAAAATATAAATGCACAGTTCACATGTATGGTAGAACGATTTGGCTGTTATTAAACCAAAATAACTATAATATATTATACCTGTTTTACTTAGAACTCGATAAACTTGGCCTTGTTTACCCAACAAGTATGAAAGTTATTTAAATATACCAACTACCTTTACAAAGTTGTTTCCGACGTCTTAACTTAGAAAATTTCATATTTTAAGAAATAATTTGAAGCGCATTTGTTTTTGCAGCATCTACTCTAATATTTTTTTTAGCTTCATGCTACGAATATATCCCACATATAGAAAGTTAAGCTATGGAAATCTATTTAGATACTCCAGATATTGCGTGTTAAGTGATGGAAATTGACGTCAGGATTTATCCTGTTACCAAATCGAAAAAAATCATATAATTAATTTCCCCCATTGAGAACCGAACCCAGAACTATCGCCTTTACAGTCAGACGTTGTTCCGCTCGTTACGACGACCTAATATAACATGAAATCATATATTATATATAGCGTCTCACATATATATGTTAACCCGAGTCCATAGTGAGAAAATATCAATGTCACAAGGCTTGATTTTGGCTTTTTCTCTTATTAAGGTCAACATGCTACAATACCAACAACATAACGATAACAATAACGTTGCAGAGTTTATCGTGACACCTGTTCGATACAGTCGCGAAAGCGTTAAGTCCTCAGTGAGCTTTTAGACTTAAATATCTTTTTTTATGTGTACAGGAAAATTGCGATGCTTCCTTCCGCATCGTATAGTGTATAGTATATAAGACGTTTCCGAAACTTCGCGGTCGCACTCCTATTATGGCCGCGACATTGGAAAGTTGACCTTATACACTGTAAGGCTTCTATCAAACTAACACAGCGGATCTTATAAATTATTTATACTTACTGCTGCTTATTTGTACGTCGTATGACTTTTTGTATCACCTTTGATTAGAATAGGTTAGGTTTTGTATGTCCAATGTACATAATATTTTTTTTTTCTGCTACATAAAGCTAGGGTCTCTATGGCAGCTAGTGTTAAAACACTCCGTTACCACTATTAGACTTTACTTTGTCGACTGACGGAGCTTATTTTCCCCGAGTTTACAGTAAACGCATTTTCATTCAGACGCTGTCCCATAGTTTCGTAACTATTATTATCTTAATTTGCTTATAATTTAAAAAAAATATTATTGTCGGTGTGATAAGAAACGTAGCTATATTATATCTTATTATAGTTATATATTTATTATGCAGTACATATCATCAAAATGGACAGGCAAATGATTTACGCAGCAATCCATATAATGATGCCAATTTTATTTTAAATATGGAGTCATTTGCGTCGATACCGTATTAATTAAAAACACACACACATCCTATATTATCTTGTTTAAAAATAAAATAATCACGTTTATAAATATCTAGAAAATTTATTTTTCTGGTTGCTATTTCAAATAATTTTCTTTGTGTCTTCACGCTACGTGATGTTGGCAATGTAAACAGTGTTTTGCTGACACGCCTCAAGCCCGTGTAGAGTATGTTTTGCAAGTAAATTGCACGTAGGTATAGGAATATTTAAAAATTCAACCTAATTTCACTGAAATATTAAATTAAAATTCATCATTATTACATAAATAAAAAATATTTCCGTTTAAAACAATAAGGGAAGTTGTCGGCATAAGGCCGTCCCCTCTGAACCCATATGAGGATATCTGTCAGTTTTATACCAACTTTAATGATGTACCTACTGTATACTATGATTGTCTCTATTATCGTGTTATATAAAATATTAAGGCGTAGTGGCATAGTGGCTGGTTGTAAACGCGACGATTGTATATTCGACTCCCGCTCAGGGGATTGAATTGTTTTAATTTTTTCGGTCTAGTAACAAGACAAAGCACGGCGTTGGTTTTCGCCATTCAAGGCGTGACGTCTCTGTAAAGGGGTGGGGAACAGAGCGTCTTATCACAAGGATTCCTCTGCCTATTCTGACACATTCGGGATGCAGCGTGAACCTAAACTAAAATAGTATACATTAGGTCTGTCATATGCTGTTAATTCTATTTCGATAATCGATATTTCTTTTCCTCGAGTAGGGATCGAACCCATAACCTGTTGCCACAGGCCTCGATACTTACTTTTTTATATGTATTCTATCTATATATAGCTCGGAAAGTCATTTAGATATATAAACATAAATGTACAACACAACTAGGCACAACATCCACCACAGACCTTAATTAAAGCTCGATGCCTGTCCCTGATTAAGAAAATGTTTTGTAATCTTTAACTATTTTCACTCGTTTGCTTTTTGTGTTCGAACATTGTTTGGAATGAAATGAGTTTCCGCCGGCTGTGTGTATTTGGGTTGATATTTGCAGTGTTTCGTCTGTTCTTCTATTGTTAAAGTATTAGTAGGTATTAGTAATTACAAAGTATTCAAGTTATTATTATTATATTTATACATATTGTATGAGGTTAGAATAACTTTATGATATTATTTTATGCTTAAATAGACTTATTTGTATATTTTCTCTATATATTTTATATCTAAGTCTTGCTTGGTGTCAAGTGTTTGTTTTATATGCGTACGTACTTGCCCAGTTAGAGGTACAATAATACTGTTACCTCGTCGTTACAAAACGGTAGAAACCGATCGATCGATAAACTTCAGTTTATTATAGGCAAAGAAATTCTTTGTTATATACTACTTACTTTCAGATGATAATGCTAAAGCTATAGAGGAAAAGAAGCCAATTATATATTTTATATAACAATTGTCGAGTGTGATGTTCGCCAAATCCTATTAATTATGACACTGTATTGGCAACTTTACAATGGTCGCGTATATTTCACATAAATTTAACCAGATTAAAAGAATTTATCTATTTTTTATGATAAAACTTGAGATGAGATTTATTTTTTAAAAAACTGTTATAGTTTGACTAATTTTAATCTCCGACGTAGGTAATAATTAATATTTTTTACTATAAATATAATATATCATATAATATCAAACCTATTCAATCATTAACTCGTTCATATTTACAAATCTAATAATATAGAAAAAATAACATTACGATAACGCGACCTTTGATAACATGTTTCAGCCACATCTAATGTGTCTAATTATATGTTAAAGTTTATCATATTTTTTTTCAGATTTCTCGCGAAATGGAGCACAATATATTATAATGGAAGAGAATAAACTACAGAGCAGTGGTTCCTTATGTCTGTGATCGTTCTGTGATAGTCCATGAGCTAGGATGGACACTCTTCAAGTGGGCCATGGGCACAGCAAAGGCTCGAGCAGGAGTCAGTCGCCGTCGACAGCGGACCTCAGAGATCCGGCAGTAGTTACGGATGACGTCATACGCTCGAGGGTACAGTCACCGTCTACGGCGCACCATGTGAGTTCTTCGCCTTTTTTGTCTTTTATATTGTATTTTAATTGCTTTGTTTTCATATATTCATATTTTGTTTTATATTTTTTGTTTGGTTAAACTAGTCGGTTCTCACGGAATTGTAAATTGTGTATATAATGGGTATATTTTGAATTTTTATTGTATTAATTATATTAATTTGATATGAGCTATAAAGCGGTATAAATAAATGAATTATCTTAATACTGTTTATAAGCTTTGCTCCGGAAGCACGTGTCATGCTCGTGACTAACTAGTCCATGACACAGGCACCATAAATTATTATAAAATAATAAATAAATTATAGTACGTATTATGAATGTAAAAGAGATTTATTAATAATGAGATTCATTTACATTTTGTTACACCCAACCGTACATTTAAAAAAAAATTACATATTTAAACTTAAAATAGGTAAATTATTTAAGATAAATTATATAGTAAACACGATATCAACGTAACTGAGGTCTTTCACATTTGACACGCATCTCGGCGACCGTCTCCATTTACTGACTGATACCGATATCTGACAGCAAGGGCACCCCAGACGTAATATAATGTTTTCCGCAAACAATCGATTTAACACCGCTGCCTTTATTATTTTTTTTATGAAATATAGGAATATATATGAATCATTTTTTTAGCTTCAACATGTAACATGCACATAGCAGGGTAGGCCGAGAGAACCTGGTACTCCGTTACCATTAAAACACTCCCGTACTAGTCCTACTGTTCAACCGATTTCGGAACTCAACGCTGCGCTTTGCCTCGAAACCAAAGTGAAGAAATGAAGATATTAAATATGTCATTCCTTCGGATGGGAATCGAACCCACAGCTTGTCGCCCTTACATAGCACGCTTGTGCCCCATCGTTGACGATATGTCATTTATAATTTATGCTTTGTTGTTTTCCTGCTTAGTCCTACTGATGAAATAAGGAAATTGTTTAACTAAGTATTGCTATTGGTAGTTATCTATCTGTCTACGCAATTGTTATAGGAGTCATCACGCCACGGAGAGTCTAGAGCTCATCATGTCAAGTCCCACTCGAGAGATCTCGGCAGCAGCCCGCTCTCTGGCAACACCACGGCCAATAGTTCCAGGGAGTGAGTTGTTTGATTTTTAATTGTATTTTTTTTCTTATATTGGTTTTCAAGTGTTGCAAGATGTCAAATAAAAGTACTTAAATTTACTAATGAAGTGTTAAAAATTAAATATACCAAGATAATATTTAAATATGAATAATAAAATCACAAGATTTACTAAGTTAACTAAGCTACGTTTTTTATTATTTGTAATTTACTTTGAAGTTAATGTTACATTTTATTAAAAAAGTTTATTTCTCACATAGAGCTAACTAAACGGCCTTTTGCGGTTTTGATACATACTTAAATATGGTAATTTGAGACAAAGCCTTTTGTTTTCGAGGTGAAGTAAGGGAACTTGTTATATGATTCATGTCTAAAGTTTTTGTTTGTTGGTTTTATACCTGCACTATTTTGATGTGTAGGCACAACTTATTTATTTATTTATTTGGAGATACTTTTTGAGATGATTCTTTTGTATAATTTTTCAAGACAATGAATGTTTGTAATTTATATTACTGATCGGAATTTATTTAATACTAATTAGGTTAGGAACCCCAAATACAAATTTCCGTCGCTATGCAATATTTTTTTAAATTCAAAAATAGATAGTGGAAAATTAAAAATATACTATTTTGACATTTGTTCTTAAACTAATTTCAGCCTGGAAGATTCGCCTCAAAAGAAGAACATGTCCAACATGTTAGCTCCAGGCGACTACGCGTACGCGGTGGTCAGTCCCAACGTTTCGTACGCGTTGTCCTCGGACGAGTACGGATCGCCAGCATATAGAGGTATGTCTAGGTTTATTTTGTGTTTTGTGTATTATATTAAGTAGGTATATACCTGTTTCATCATCATCATCATCATCATCAGCCTGTCCTCGTCCACTGCTGGACATGCCTCGCCAATGACACGCCACTGAGCTCGATCTTCAGCTCTATACCTGTTTAATTTATCACAAATAAGTGGAGTTAGTCAGTTTATTTCGTTTAATACTAATGTTTAACCATTCCAATTTAAAAAGAAGCTAGTTGAAATAAGTCAATGTCAGTATTATTATGATAATGGAATTAGTAATTTATGAAATAAAATGAACAAACTTTTATTTACCTAACCTATGTTAAATAATTATTTAGTTACCTATTTAATAACATTGTTATTTAACGTTATAACTAGACAAAAAGTGATGACAAACCTAAACAAATAAAGTTATTTACTTTAACTAAGCTATTTCACTGTTTCCAGGTCAAGATGGAGATTACATAAATCAAGGTAAATATTTACTAACACAAAATTAGATAATAATATCATTGTTGGGATAGGTTTCGGAACTTTTATGTTTTCTTTCTTTATGTGTATTAAAATGCAAATTTTAATTGTAATTGACTATTGATTTGTTTGTGCACTAGAATAACCAATTAATTTATTGCTGACACTTTTCGTTTGTAATGTGCTCTGATATTAAATGTGAACATTTCCTTGCATTTCCAACTGTAGAATCATCTCTATCAAATTACTATTTTATATATACGCTAGCATTAATACATTTTCTTTTTTTAATTTAGACGAATCAGACGGCAGTTCGAACGTGGCATCAGCGAAGGCGCAGGCCGCCATCGCGCATCTCGTTAGCAAAATAGAACGTACGAAGGACCTGATACGACTGGAGCAGACTATACGTGATGGTTAGATATTATATTTGTACGAACAATGATTATATTAAACTATTTTCTTCTACAGTTAACACTATGGTATAGTATGGTCGAAGAGTAGTGGTCATCTTGAGCTTAGCTTTTTTAGCTTTTTTGAACTTCTGCGCATTGTTCACACGGGAATAAAAGAATGAAAAGTAACAAAAAAATCTTAAGATCAAATATGCGCATCTACTGCTAACTTCGGGGCGGCTACGAATCGTCGTCATTGAATGTATGACATTGTCTTATGGACTTTGGCCCACTGGCCGAAAAAAGATTTCTATGATATAACACATAAACTATTACCATTTTCAGATAACGTAAACGAATACCTAAAGTTAGCAGCAAACGCAGATAAACAACAATTGCAACGCATCAAAGCGGTTTTCGAAAAGAAAAACCAGAAGAGCGCGCTATGTATAGTGCAGTTGCAGAAGAAATTAGACGGCTACAATAAGAGAATTAAGAGTTGGGAGGTATGAGATAATAATATTTTTAATTGTTATTCCCAAACTCAGGATTGTAAAATATTTTTGGAAAATTTGAATCCAAGCCCTTTGGAAAAAGTGCAAGTGCTCTTATCATTGAGCCGTACGTTTTTATTTTTATAAAGCTATGTCGAAATTGTTGTATGCTGGTTATAAACTTATTTATATTGCTAGCAATATAATACAGTTATAATATATTTTTTAAAATTTCTAGTACACAAAGCTAATTGCTAATAATGATCATTTTAATATAAAAGAAATAAGTACAGTATAGTGTTCGAGGTCGTCCTCGTACAAGAGACAAGACCCCTGCGACTGTAAATGCGACGGTTGAGGGTTCGATTCCCGAATTTCGAATGAAATTTTTAAAATGTTCTTTTCTTCTGCTCTGATAACGGGGCACAGTGTGGTATTGAGTTCCACCACTCAACTGCAACGCCTTAAGAATCTGTCGGAAAGATAATTACCTTAATATTTATTTGTTTCATTTAATAATATTTTCAGCAACATGGCACCAGTGGACAAACGCACAGACAGCCCCGAGAGGTGTTGCGGGATATGGGACAAGGATTAAAGTATGTAAACAAACAAAAAAGTATTAGTTGTTAATAATTACTACTTATAGCGAGGTCGTTGTGGCGAGTTGGCACATCGTCTGGCGGTGAATGCGGCGGTTGCGGGTGCGATCCCCACCCTGAGGGATAAAGTATATTCATTTCCCTTCTCTGGTACCCCCTTTAACTCGCAATGTCTCAAAAATTGGGGGGAAAATGAGAAACGTGCCTTAATACTAGGCTTTCTATGCTGACCCTATATGCGAGATACAGCTGTGTGAAGCTGTCTTTGCTTTTTGATTATACCATTCTTATCTTTGGACCTACTATTTATCCTACTAATAAAAACATAAATGAAAAACTTTGGGACAATAAATGTTTATTCCACTTTCACGCAGACTACTGAACCGTTTTATATACAGTAATATAACTTTTACACACATATTTTTACACATTATACATCAAAATAACACATTCATAAGTTACAAATGATGTATGTAGATTTTGTATAACAAGAAGCTTAAGCGGACAAATCTACGTTTTCGGCTAGCTTATCCATATTTTAATGAATTTAATTGTTCCAGAAACGTCGGCGGCAACATCCGCGACGGCATCACGGGCCTCGGCGGCAGCGTGATGTCGGCGCCGCGCGAGTTTGCGCACCTGTTCTCGAGGTCCAACAGGTTCGGGTCCGCGGACAACATCGCCCAGCTCGCCGGTCTGTATTCATACTTATATCGTAAAGTTTTTTCTTTATTTATATATAATAATATATTGATAATTTTTATTGTGGTGAGGAACCAGTAAAAGTCACTTGTTCTCGAAATTTCTATTATTTAAATTTATTGCGTCTTTGATGTTAAAACCATGTAACACATATTGTCTAATTATACCGACAAATGTTTTCTTAAATGAAATTTGAAACGACAACCGTCGATTTTCGCTATATTTAAAAAAAAACTATATTGAATTCCCTTTATGTTACTATGTAAATAAGTGATTATTTGCCTACTTTAATATTTATCAATTAATGTAACATTATATTAATATATCTTAATTATGAAAGCTTTAACTATGCAACAATAGTTTTAGTATTTATTGAAATAATAATTTAATTTATTTAATAATAATATTTATTTTAAAATAATCTGGGAGTATATAAATGTTAATATCTTAACAGTGAATGCATGTGTGTTTGTATTCGAAAGATTTATTTAGTGTATAGTATAAAGTGCGAATTCGACCATTGTGTCGCAGTGTCTCGAATTTAAGCGAAAGCAGAGAATGGAGTGTCTTGACATTGGGATGCTTAATATGCTATATGCGAGGTACGGGATAGAGTTAAAAAAACTAATAAAAATATGTACCTATATTGCTTCTATAACATTATACACAAAATAATAATTTAGTATTATAATATGAACATAATATATATTATTTTTAATTTAGTAAACATTTTTTTCTTTCTAATACACTTTTCTCTTAAGCTTTTAATATTGCTTCATGGTGGCTTACTACTTATTAATATGTACTTTTTAAAAATTCGATGTACTAGTGTAATATCTAGAAAGTCTTAGGTTCGTTTCTAAAATAGCATCTAACGGCTTTTTCCTTAATTATGTCAAAAATCATCAAGCTTTTAACATCGTTGCGTCTACCTGTAAACGCAACGACTGTGGGTTCAATTCCCATAACGGGGAATGGATAATTTTAATTTTCCCGCTCTCGAAACAAGACATTGCAGCGGCGTTGAGTACCGACACTTAACTTCAATGTTTTATTAGTGTGTTACTATTATTTCTTATATGTAGCAAATTCGTGCCAGAACTTTACAGAAATTGTGAAACCGTTGTGGCGTAGCAAGCGAGCGTTTGTAAACGCGATGGTGATGAGTTAGATTTCCACTCGGGGAATGAAACATTTTATATTATTATTTCCTCCCTCTGGTAACGAGGCAAAGCACGACGTTGAATTCCGCCACTCAACACAATGCTTTTAGAATTCGACGGAAAATTAGGAACGAAATTGTCTTGATGGAAAGTGTCGTAACACTAGCTTCACAGGTTCTCTCTTTCTACTATTTTGTGTGGGATTCAGCGTGAAGCAAAAAAAAACATGTAGGGGAAATTAAAACTTATTTAATAATATTATGCTTATGGCGTAAGTTACAAAGTTTTTTTTTTATTTATACGCCTTGCTGCCTTACTACATATGAGTTAATGATGTGAAAAATCTATTAGATCTAAATCTATTATTTATTTTTATGATCTTTACACTTTTTTTACAATTTTTTTTTATTTAAGTTGTTTAAAAATTACGATTTGGACGATGATTTTATATATTTTTTTTAAATAATGGCCTTATTTTTGTTTAACGATTGTAAAACCAATTGTTTTCATTTACATTTCTCGCTAGTGTCATTTACATATACATAATATAGTATGTTAATTGTACGTTTTGTCTCGCAGAAAACACGGGTCCCTGTAAGTATGACGCGTAGAAACATTTGTGTTAACTATCGCACTCATTATTAATGAAATTCATCAATTTATAATACTTACTTAGGCCCGTATTTATAGATCGCTCTCAGGTATGAGATCGAACTTGAGAACATATTTTCATTCTTAGATTTATAATTTATTAATGAAAACGGCATCTCAAGATAGATCTCAGGCTTGAAAGCGGCTTATAAATATGGTCCTTTATTTATATTTCCATTTAGACCTTGACTAACTTGAAGCACATAGAAAAACGTAGTTTCAGTTCGTTACTTATTAACCTATCATATTTTACCCATTTATGTATAGGTTTTTGATTTTTATCCACCACTTAATGTTCAAAATAATAAATATAAAAAAAAAATATATCCTTACGAATAAGATTAACACGAAACTATTATCTTAAATAGTTTACATAATTTCAGTATCATCTTTAATCTCTTCAACTGTCATTCATATTTACTTATCTCAAGGCCACAGTAGATAACACAATAGTGCACAAGTTCATAGACAAGGCTTTACAACTTGTGACTTCATTTCAGTTGTTTTCCAACGTTCTTACTAATTGCACTGTTTTGCATATAATATAATGTTTGTACGATAATAAGTTTTATTACGTTGGCTTTAGGAGTGAGTGAGGTTTGCGTGGTAAAATGCATCGGTGCTAACAAAGTGAAATGTTATTCAAAAAGTGCAGGAAATGCCGGAAGAAATGTAAATAGGTTTTTTTTTGTTATATTTGTTTTTGTCTATCTTTGTTTATTAATTGTTATCTGTATATATAAATAGAATATAGAGAATACAGATACTTAAATATGCCATAATTATGTTTTGTCAAACATATTTCTAGTTGTTGTAGATATGATATAATAAGTTCAAGGCATTTGACTTAGAATCTCTACAAGTACTTCGCGTGTTAATGCTAAACAAGACCTAGGTTAACTCAACACTGATAAAAACTATTTTGGATTGTAAATTTGTGATTAATACAGAAAAGCGGATTTTTAGGAAACATTAAATTGCACCTTTTATTTATTTTTTTCATAAATCATAAGTAGATATTTTTATTTAACTTTTCATACTTTAACATAAATTTAGTAAGAAGTCACTTTCCTTTTTATCATTATCCTCTTTCTTAAATCTATTCATTTCATATTAACATTTTGATAGTTATGCCAAAATGTGTACTTTCCAAATATAGATTTAATTTTTAATTATATATTTTTTTCTTTCAATATATCCTATATTATTTTCATTTTGGCATAACTGATCTTATAATTTATTCATTAAATATACGAAATATCACAAATTCGTATAGCAATTAATATTAGCTTATCATCTCATTCTTGCACGCCAGCCCCGCAACACACGGAACTGAGAGGTAAATATATTTTTATATCTTTTTATATATTTATTTATTATACGTATGTATATTATATGTTTTTTTCAAATGAGTCATTATATATTTACTTTGTTTTCTTAGTAGTGCCATAGTAATATATTATAACTATATCTGACTTAAAGTAAAGTAATGTATACTTTACTTTAATTATTTTAATAGGAAATGGCATTTACAGTGTATACTGCAATATATATTTTTTATTAAAAATATAATAAATTAGTTTCTGTACAAAAAAAATCTATATATTATCTTAGCACCTTATTATAAGATAAGATGTAAGTCGTAAAACTATATAGAATTATATATGTATGTATGTATGTTTGTTGTTTAGTTATTGTTTTTTAACTGCACACAGCCTTGGCATGACATCATTGGAAACGTTCACATCCATTGTATTGTAAGGTCGTACCCATTACACATATAGTTCGTCGCGAAATATTTATTGCAATTATCTTTTATATTCTACGTTATGATATATTTTATGTTAGTTTAAGCATAGTTTTTTTTAATTTAATGGTTTATACAAAAAATATATTTATGTAAAGAAATTTAAAATTTATGCATCGTTTCTTAATTTAATTATTTATTTCAATTATTATAAATTACATAGCATGAAGGCAAGCATGACTATTTTGAAATCAAAATTGATTTGGTTATGTTGAAGGTACTCGCCTACATTGCATGCGCAATTTATCTATAGTATAATAAATAGTTAACATATTACAAAAAAAGAGAAAAGATATATCGTTGATGCTAAGACAATCGAAAAATTAAGATATAAAAAGAACGCTTACGGCTAAATAATACTTAGTGACTTATTTCAAGTAATGACTTGACCCGAAAATAAACTTGATATTTTTCTTCTTTACACAAACGGCTTATGAGCTGAAAAAAATGACAATATGTTTATCTTATCTCTGTTAATCTTTAGAAAAATAAAACATTAACTATGGATTATTTTGTTAATTCTTGGTGTCTACAACCTTGCGTATATTAATTTTACTGTATAGTATAACCACACAGTATTCCTACAAAATGAGGTAGAGTAACATACCCAAGGTGGTCGTACCCGTATTGAGTTCCCCTACAATGCAGCGAACGCGTCGTCCGAAGGCTCGCGCGCGTCGGAGGCGGGCGAGGGTCGCGGCTCTACACTGCCACGCGCCGGCGCCGCCCCCGCTCCCGCCGCGTCGCCCGCCGCCGCGCAGAAGTACTCGCCGGACGGCTCGCCCTCCTCGTCTGTCACCAGTGAGGGTGCTCCGTAAGTCATTTTGTGTTTTTTTTTTGTATTTGGTGGAGTAGGTAGAGTGAAAGTGTTAAGACACTCCATTTTCCCCTTCAAAGAATTATGTTGGGTTGTGGTAATCAACGGTAACTGCTTTTGTCTGAATGGGCTAAGAGTATGTAACAATTTAAACGTAAACATTTCCTTGAGTGGATTAACATTAACTGACAGCAACAGCACTATACTACGTCATTATGATGATTACTGAAACTAGAACTGGTTAGCGAATCAGAAGAGTAACAGTGACTCAATTTGTTTTTGTACTCATGTATACACTCCACTCCCCAATTTCTGTTGAATTCTGAAGGCATTGTGTGTTGAGTAGTAGCACTCAACACAGCATTTTTACCTTGTCACCGAACAAAGAAGTCACCACAACTGCGCCGCAACTGGCCTTAATTATTGAATTTCTTGTCAATTAATATATAATCATTATTTACCGCCCAGTTATCCAACACAAGGTGGATCAAACAATATGTCAGATCCGAACTTCAGTATCAAGCCCATACTGAACGAGCTGCGCGAGCGGCGGGAGGACTATGAACGGTTAGCGGAGAAAATTGACTCCATTAAGGTATACTATCGTTTTATTTATTTTATATTAACCAGGGCTGTTGTGCTTTACTGCATGTAATGTGACTAAATTTGTGTGACACTTCATTCTCCACATTCCACCCAATTTTTGAGAGGAGGAAGGAGGCGGAATTTAACACCGCACTTTGTCTTGTTTTCAAAGCGAGGACATGAAAATGAATTCCTTGGAGTGGGAGTTGAATCTTACAGTCAGACTGTGCTACGGCGCTATAACGGCGATTACTTTTATATTTTATATTCGGATTTAGAACCTATTGCTAAGTAAAAATTAGCTCAGTAAAAATAGGCTCTAATTTTCATATATTTTTCATCATATTTCATATACTATTTGACAGCATTGTCTTGTGAAATAGAAAAATTGACAAATAGAAAATTTCCATTGTTTTACATTATAAATATATGTTTTTATTGACTATCAATTAAACGTGCCATTTTCAGAATTTATCTCAAGAAGTGTCGTTCCTATCCGCGGCGTTGCAAGAGGAGCGCTTCAAGACGGAACGTTTGGAGGAGCAAATCAATGATCTCACTGAATTACATCAAAATGAGGTATGTCATATGGCATAAAACTATTACACAATATTGATATTGTTGATTAGAGGTAGATGGAGGAAGGTCACTTGAAAAGCATGAGGACTCCCTGGAGGGCTAAGTGCGGACTAATGGCAGTGGACAAGGCGAAAGAACCATCCAGAGCTATCCAGCTACCCCACTAGGCATACAGCGTGAAACTGAAAAAAATATTGATCATTGTACCTGATACTCCTTATGGTAATATAGCTTAGATACCATAATTATATTATTTATGCTGTGCCAAAACCGTCATGTTAGCTGTAGGTAACTAGTAAACTACCAAACTATACGTCACACTCACTGGCATTAGTAATTTTATTTGTAGTAGTTAGGGAGAATATAGTTCGGCATTTGAACAAAAAATAAGTTATCCGAATAGAGATTTAAATAAGGATCTCTTCTTTGTTGATGTGCCATGTACATTGTATACATATCCAGATATTTTAGCGTCCAATCTGAGAAGTGATTATATATTTGCAACTTGTGATATTGTGAATTAGGGTTTTGTAATTATTATATACCATATATTCCATACTATGTGTATCGTTTTAGAGTCATATAAATTGCTGTTATTGATATTATATAATTTTAGGTAGAAAATTTAAAACAAGCCCTGACTGATGTAGAAGAAAAAGTACAATATCAAAGTGAAGAAAGAATACGAGACATACATGAAGCTCTAGATTTATGTCAAACTAAAGTAAGTAGTTTTAACTTTTTATTTAATTATAATTCAATATAAAAATCTGTAAAATGTAAAATCTGTAAAATGTAAAATCTGTAAAACGTAAAATCTGTAAAATGTAAAATCTGTAAAACGTAAAATCTGTAAATGTAATTATAAACAAAAAAAACATACAATATACCCAAAGATCCACACTAGAGTGTTATAGTGTAGATCCAGCCTAAGTAGCACCAGGAGAACATGCACTAATATGAGATCTCCCCACAGATCAGCAAGCTGGAGCAGTGGATGGCGGGCGTGGGCGGGGGCGGCGCGGGTGGTGGCGGCGGCGAGGCGGCGTCGGCGGCGCTGCCCCCTCGCGTGTTGCTCGTCAAGCTACTCAACGTGGCCATCACGCTGTTGCAGCTGGCCCTGCTGCTGGTGGCCACCGTCGCCGGTGTCGCCATGCCCTTCTTGAGGACTAGGTACCTATTCTTTTAGATTTATGCCGTATCCCGAAAAACATAGGTATAGAACATGTTGGCAGAACACTCATGCTTCGTACTTTTCGCTCAATTTTCGAAACATCGTCTACCAAAGGAAGAAAAAGAAAATATGGCTTATTTATTATTTACTATGTCTATAAAAACCCAATAATTAATAAAGCTTAATATTTATTTTAGAACGTATAAAAATCAGTTGTAGTATAAGAATTTCGACGTAGCTTGATGAGAACGTACAGGTGAATGGTCAAAACGTTTGGACCGTTTCCAGGAGGAACGGGTTCAAATCCTACTACTTTAAATTTTTTATATGTTTTCTATAATAAGTGTTTTTCCTTCGTAAGGTAATAACACTTTAAAAATGTTTAAAAAATTTAACTTATATTTATACTACGTTATATATAAACACAATGTAAATATGATAATATTTTATTAATTATATATTTATAAACAAATTGCAGAGTGCGAGTACTAACAACAAGTCTCGCAGTAATGGTCGGCGTCATGGTACTCAAGCAGTGGCCCGAAGTGACTCAACTCTCCGAACACCTGCTACGGCGACTAAAGGAGTACCTACTTGACAAACACCACGACAGGTAATAACCATTTGTATGTGTTTATATGTATTTATATGTGATTATATGTACAATGTAAACTCTGAATGAACATTTTATGACGTTATTTGAAATGGCCATAAGGTGAATAGAAAGAAATATAGTTTTGATTTCTTGTTTGGAAATTTGGGAGCAACTAAATCGCAATATGACGATACACAATCTATTAGCACCAAATATTTTATACGTTACATAATAAAACAAAAAAAACGTAAGCACTTCCAGTTTTTATCAATTTTAACAATTTAGAATGTTCTGTCACTTTTATTTTAAACAACGTATTTGCGTTATTGGAGGTGAGTACGATGTTCTACAGAATGTATCCATTGTATCGAAAACAAACTAAAATCAAACAAAGTATAGTGATTTCGAGGGTTTAGAGTGTTCCGTTAGATCCTTGTGTAGTGACGTTATTTGGAGTTTACATTGTATGTATACACAACTCGTGTATGGAAATCTTGTGTGGGTTTTTTACTTATATTTTTATTCTGTGACCAAATGTATTGTAGAAATCATTTATTATAATTGTAACAGATTTTTTATATATATATAATTTGTTAGTTTCATACATTTTGTGTATGATTCGTTTTTTTATACAAAATAGCTTGTCTTTGAAATATTTGATATATTAATTAAATAATGTGCTTTTATAATGTCAACTTAGTAATTGATTATTTTTTGTATATTAATGTATGTTTGTATGTTGAATATTGTGGTAAATAGTTTAATTATTGAGCTCGTACGGTGAGTGGGAGAAATGAATGGATTTTTTAAATATTTTTTTATTTGAGATTCTTTTTTTTATAATTATTTCTTTAAGTATTTGTTTAGTTGAGTAAGAAGTACTAAATATTATAAGTAAAATTTAAATTGTATCACAAACACTCTATAAATTAATTACATGTATTTAACTTTCAATCAAGACAAATAGTTTTATATCATACTTATTCTTAATTTGACTTTTACATTTGGATGGAAATTATTTAAATTTTACAACCACTATCTAACTTGTACTAAATGCCGCAGGCGGCGATTCTATGGGGTGTATAACAAAACTAATATTAATATTAGATATAACGCTTTTAGTTACTTTCCTTATAAAATTCTAAAATTCATTTCACTCTAACTCACCTTCATTTTTTAACAACTGTGTAACTAAATACTAACTATTATGTACTATTAATAATACTTGGATGGTATTCAAAATTAAATAAATCATCAATTGATATTGTTAAGAAGACGTCTCTCATATATTTGGAATATTTTTTCTTTGATATTTAATTTTGGTTATCATTTTCTACCTCCAACCAAAATGAATTGTTAGTTTTTACAAAATAATTATAATTTCGTTGACGCTATCGCGACGCAGATTGGTCCTGTTACACTGTATGTGGTTTAAATAGAAAATATTTTAATTTCTCTAACTTCATAGGAGTTTGACTGACAAATGACACTCAAAGTGGACGAAAAATGGAGTACGGCGGAGAACGCAGTGTCTTTACGCCAGGTTACCTCTGCCTATACTCCAAAATAGTGGGGAATATAATATGATTTCCTTGATATTTTATTTTTCAGATTTTTGAATATCATCCAAATTATTGTTGTTTTTCAAATATAAATATGTATGACGCTTTGTTATGTACAGTATATAGTGTACATTATGTATCATAGCTGAACCATATCAGTGTGAAATTATATTATATGTATAATAATTATAATTAAAATAATATTTATATTATAAAGTTATTTATTGTTTCGTGACTTGGACGTAATTGCAATAATAATATAACAAATTATATATTTGTTTTTGTATTTATTTATATATTTTCTTAATTACTTATTTATGTTGTTTTATTTTTCAATTGGCATTTTTTTTTCTTAATTTTCTTTTCTTTTCCCAATTCAGGTATGAATGCAAGTCGTTGTGTGGTTGATATCTGGCGTTTCGGAGATTTTGGTAATATTGCAATTTTGTCCTGACTTTTGATTTAAGTCTATGGCCATTTTTTTATATGAAATGTAGGTGACAGGTGGTAAGATAAATAAGTGTAATTTACTTTGGTTTTATATGTATAGGCAAGATTTCAATTTTATTTATTGTATATCTGATTGATTAAAGAAATTTTCTTTAAAAAAATACAAATTAATAATACTGGATTCTGTGATTTTATTTTGTTATTTTAGTAAATTCTTAAAATTTTTAAAGTGTCTTTTGCTTTGTGTGGTGATCAAATAAATTCATTTGAAAATAGTTGTGGTAATGTTTATCTTACCATTTAACCACATATGATAAATATTGGTGATTATTATTATATTAAAAGCTAGAAAAAAAATAAACAGTTTAATTATTTTAAGTTTAGATATGTTTGAAATATTGCATATAATAATTTCGCGGTGTAAGAATATAAAACTTATCGAATAATTTGGGACACTGCTGTAACTGTTATATAAAATAAACATGTATTTCTGCGCCAGAAATTTTTGTATGCAATTTCACTATTGTATGAACAACGGGCTGGGTCCCCTAAATAATGTTGATTATTTCAATGCGGATACTCAGTTTTTTAAATGACAAATTTTCTTGAAATAAGTATCGGCTATCATCACATTTATGGTTTTAATTAATTAAAATTCTATAATTATCCACATTTCAGCAAAGTAACCCCATAAATGTGAGTATGGTCTGTTACGGCTTGATTATATTTAGATTAAAGTTCAAAACCTCGAATCGACGAATCGTACAGTTATGGTGATGGATTACCTTTGAATTGCAATTTTTGCTTCAATTTGTTGTAAATATTTCATTTTTTGTGAAAATTTTGTTTCCCATCACAATTAGCTTCTTAGCGACAGTGTCGATATTATTTTTATACTGAAACGTGGCTTTAGCGAGTGAATAAGGGTGTAGGATGCATTTGATAGCTAACTTTTATAGGCAATATTTGATTTTGTATTAGTAATATGTATAGATAATACAATATTGGGCTCTTTCTAGCGGAATTATAATTTATTTTTACGGTAGGTTCCTATATTTATGTTGTTTAAATTGGCTTTATTCGTGTTAAAATTGTCGATGAAAATTCTAGTTACGTTGATGCGTTGTAAAGTGAGTGAAGTAATCGTCCCATGTTGTTAGCTTTATGCAAATAAATGGAAATGCATGCAAATAAATTGGTACAAACTGCTTATTATTATTATTTAGTATAGGAAAAATATTATTTTAAATTATATGAGACGAATACTTTAACCACTATTAACTAAATTACAATTTAAGAAAAGAAACATTTTTAATATTGATATTTGTAACATTCCAAATTTCTTACTGATTGAATAGTACCTATATATTAAATAATTGGATAAATTTTAAATTATTCTAGAACTAGACATAACGCCCAGTTTGTACCCTCCACATTGTCATAATGTATAAATGCTC
The DNA here is from genome assembly GCA_036379175.1 of Heliconius cydno galanthus. Taxonomy (NCBI): domain Eukaryota; kingdom Metazoa; phylum Arthropoda; class Insecta; order Lepidoptera; family Nymphalidae; genus Heliconius; species Heliconius cydno. The sequence continues at coordinate 96,077 of JAKRZM010001267.1, forward strand.
TGATATTAAGTTAATTTGTATATTGTGTAAATATTTTTTTTTACTCTGTGCTGTTTTTTTTTGTTTGTATCACCACAAGTTATAGTCGATGGGTCGAGAGTTAATAATTTTTATATTACTTATTAATTTATAATAATGTTTAATGAAATTATATTAAATAAATAATTGAATACGCAAAGATTGTATAGAATTAATTTTTTTTTTTTACAAAAGACCAACGAGTATAACGTGTGCAAAGTGTGAAGTTCGCTTTCACCATATCTATTTCTTTTATAAACTCTAAAGTGTCTAAGAACAGCCCTATAAATAAGCAATAATGTATATAATATAATTTGCGCAGAGATTTTGAAAATATTATGTTGAAGCTCTCCTGTCGATGTGTAGTACAATATTATGTAAAAGATTTCATTATTTGTTGCCGGCTATTGATTGAAATAAATCATCACAATTTTATTCAGTATTGCATTCTTATTTTGTTACAAACCTAATTGACGATTTGCCTCTCCATAGTATGATGGAGCTATTGGAAATGTTAATATTTAATATATTTGTTTTCTTCTATATTATTTAAGATAATACACGGCATTGGTTTCCAGTATCAAATACGCACCCTCTCCAGAGTCGTCGTGAGAATTACGTGTGTAGGCATGGCCGTGCGCGTATGTGGCTGTGTGTGTGTGTCCGCCGAAATGATTTCGTTGAAATCATCGTAAATTTTAGTTATCGTCATTTACACGTTTAATATAAGTAAAGAAAACAATAGACGCTTGTTTTAGCAACGTTTATGTCTAAATCCATTTCATACAAAAGTATTTGTAATAAATATATGTATATAAGAAATTTTAGTTACGATGTTAATATTTAGATAAATCATTACAGATTGGAAAGTAAACAAAAAAAATCGTTGGTAAAAATTTATTTTATCCCAAAAAAATAAATATATAAAAATATAAATTTACACTTCAATACCTCTGTTGTACATAATTATGTGCTTTTATGATGACAAAAAATAGAAAACGGATAAAAAGTCACAGCATTATTTACGATTGTCATCTATAAACGAAATACAAATGTTATCATTTCGTTATTAAAAAAAATATTATTATTTACTATTTTTAATAAAAACAATGGTTTTACGAGAAAAGTTAGTCCATTCTCAGATATAGTTTTATCAATAGTTTATTACAACAGATACGTAATAAATAATATTAAATCAACTAATAATAATGAATAAACTTATCTAATTGGAATGTTATTTTCGAAAAGTATAAAAATGTTTTTTTTTTTGGTATTAATAAACAACATAATTATTCTTCTTGAGCGGAGGAAACGGAAACAGACCTCGGTAAAGGCGACAAATGTTCAGGTTTTGGTGGTAAAGCCGGTTTCTCTTGAATATTTAACCTTAGGCTGTGGTCTTCATCGGCCCCTATTTGTATAGATCCGTCCACTGTGTCGATTATATCTGGATGTTCAAAGCCAGAGTTGTCTACGATTTGCACTTCAGACCTTTAATATATATATTGATTTTTTGTATTCTAAACTGCATGTAGGTACTTCAACATAATAGGAGTTTAAATTAAAATAATTACATAAATTATAATTTTGTATAAATTTTAAAAGTAATCCCAATATATTAATTGATATTATGACGAAAAATAAGAATTTCTTATTAAAAATAATATTATATATTAACATGACATACCTCCATGTAAGATTTTACAGTAAAGGCAAAAGACACCGACACAAAGACAAGAAACACTTAAAGCACCCAAGACCACAAAAAACATAAATGATACTCTTTAATTAGAAGAAATAGTGCGTTTGACATTAAACAGGCGTGTTTGAGGCGAGATGAAATGAAAGAAAGATATTCAATTCCGATTTATTTATTTATATGCTTACATTACATTAGTTCACTAGCATACGCTTTATATTATAATATGTATATGGGTAAAATAGTTTAGTTATTCAAGTCTAAAATGTCCCAATTAAAGATCAATATAAAAAATATACTAAAGAAAAATATTATAATCATTCTTAAAAAATTATAAATGTACATTAATAATAAAAACATATGGTATATAAAATAACTCGTTGTATTAAAAAGGAATTCCTAAAGTACTAAAAAAATAATATACAAAATTATCAAATTTCTTGTATGTATGTAAAAAATGCCGATCGGGAATGCAATGGAGCAGTCGCGGAATGTACGTATGTGTACTAAATAAGGGGCCTTCTATAAATTACGTCACAAATATTTTGTTTTTTTGATCAAGTTATTCTTAGATAATGAGATTCTCATAATTAATGAGAACTTTATTATATTATATAGTTAGTTATCTGTCATTTAAGACAGTAACCAATGAATGAATGGGAACAAGGCATTCATAAGAATAGTTTATATTGATTTATTATTTATCTGTTGTTTTATTCGGAACAACGTTTAACGTATATAAAAAAAAGGAATTAATTGTCTTTATGTTGCTCTCAGCCTCAAAATTCCTAAATATATCCTTATGAATAATACGACAAGCATTTAAATACGAACAGTAATAATAAAAGCCATTAAAATACCATTGCTTGTTTATAAAACGTTAAGTTAACACGTTGTAGGCCTAATTTAATCGACGTTAAATTCTCAATCCGACATTAAGTACCGAAACTTACAATTACTAAGATACAATCGAATATTACCGACATTCGTATAAAAAAAACTAGAGAAATCGTTTCGTTGTAAAAAACGTATAAAACCTCGATAAGTACTAGAAACGTTAATGATTAATGAAATTTAAATGTAAAATTTAATTGATTTTACGATTTGGGACTTACATAGTATATAAGTTATCCTATAGTAACATGAATGTTGTTTAATATTATGGAAAGTAAAACAAGTAAAAATTGGCACTTAAAGTAAATACATATTATTAAATATAATAAAAAATATATAGTTTGTATGAAACATACAAAAAAATTAACAAAACTTCATTCATTTAGGACATACTAAACTAAACTTCTAAACCTTAAAAAAACTCAATTCTTTGAAAACACTTTGAAAGTGTTAAAATAAGTTTTTTACTTTCCATAATACAAAGCTTTTATATAAAAACCTATCTACATATAATAATAATATAGTATAAAATAATCATTATTATTTGCGATCGCAAACACAGAGTAATAAAGACAGAAGGACATCACAATACACGAACTTCCGTCACCACAGAGTAAACAAAGCCCAGAGATTTCGGTAAAAGTTATTTACAAATTTTCTCATAAAATAACAATTATGAGTACAAAAAAATATTTGAACCCAGTGTTATAACACAAATATGACACAAAATAAACATATTTTTTTAAATTTTATTTATATAATTTGGGTGCAATAAAAAAAGCGTGTGAAAAGCTTCCGGGTTTCGCTTTATTTACAACAACCGACACCCTGCCTTATTCTATGTTTATATTATTATATATACTTAAGGTACAAAGTATCGGAATGTGTGACAGTCTGTATAAAGGCCATTAATTTGTTTTACCATTTTTTATACCTTAATAATAGCTTTCAACTTAAACCAGGTGGGTGATATTTATTATTAGTAATAGACAATTTGTCTAAAATTTTGAAATAAAATAAAATATTCCGAAAGTCATCTCTGCACAATTACAAGAAAATGGCGACATTAATTTATCAAATAAATTAAAGCATGATATTTATGATATTAAAACAAAATGCTTTATAAAACGATCATAAGTAAAAAAATATTTTATAAAAAATTTTACATAATTTTTTTAAAAAATCTATGACTTAAAACTGTTTTTTTTTATTTGTCATAAACCAATAATAGAAATGAATATAATTATTTTACGTAAAGTAATTTCTTAACTGATATGCTTAAACATTAGTAATATTTATAAAAAAATAAAAATCTAATATATTTTTAAAATAATAATTAGAATGGCGTGTAAAAAGTCATTGACGAATAAGTTAGTATACATTTAGTATAAGAAAATAAAAGACAATTAAAATATTGTAAATGTAAAAAAAATGGCGTCACGACAATTATGATGGCATATTCAATCATTGAACAATGTTGAATATTAAAATTTTAAACTAAGAGATGCGGGTTCGTGTCTCTTTATATTAAATTTTTTATACATATCTAAACCAAATTATGACATTACAGAGTAATCATATTATGATTGTACTAAAAATAGTATGATAGTGCCAGGGAGTGGCGTGATGGCGCCGGGGGTAATATGATAGTACTGGAGGGTAGTATGATAGTACCGGGGGATGTCATGAGGGTATTAGGGGGTGTCATGGGTCTTACGCATTGGGTTGTGCCGGCGACATCGGTATATAGTCGAGGGCCATGAGGCACGCGAAGACGGTCATGATCATCTTGGGTTTCCTCTCCGTGATGTCCTCTGGTAGCGCGTACACTCGCGCACCACAACGCCGCGCTATTGATATTGCGTATTTGGCGTTTGCGTGTTTGTCCTGTAATTTTTTTTAAGTAAGTTATAGATTAATTTATATATTTTGCGAAACGATGTAGATAGTTAGAAATTTCTATATCAAACTTATAATCTATATTATTACTTATAACAGAAACTGTTTCTGTTATTTTGTTTAAGTTACTTAAGTTAGTAAGATTTTATTGTTTTAAACATTTTTAGTGTTATTTCATGCCATTTACAGAAAAATATTTTAAAAGCGTGTATAATTTTTAACGTATTTGTATTTTTTGTATTAATATAACTTAATAAGAACGCATAGCTTAATAATCAAAGAGACTGTAAACAAGAGGCGCGGATTCGAGTCTTGTCACTTATTTTTTTTTAATACATATGTACATAAAAATATGAAATAATATTATATCATATGTACCTCTTCGGTGCCTCCATGTAGCACTAAATCGTAGTTAATAGCGCCTGGTTTGATAGCGTCGATTAGGTCCAGCACTACGATAGCATCCGCCAAAACTTCATCCTAAATAAATAAAGAATAAAGTAAATAATCTTTATAAATTAATAGTATATTTATATTTACAAAGTGTAAAAAACATAATACTACTATACCTGGAAACTCCTAATACTGGATGTCTTGCCGGCAGATTGTAATTTATTGTTGACCCATTGTACAATTTCTTTTTCAATAATGGGATTCCCGGTGTTGGCGAGTCGCGTTAATACAGACAGTGTATATGCTCGCATTAGTTGCCATATTAGAGCTGGAAAAACAAATTTATATTCATATATGAATAATTTTCTCATAGTTATTTCTTATAGTTATTCAAAAAATATACTGTTAAATATAGAAATAAATTAAAATATATTTACTACTCAGAAGATGAAATTTTAAAAGATTATCAAGGTTATTATAATATACCATTTTAAAATTTTATAATATAGAAATAGTTTCGTAGTCAAGCTATGTGCTACAATGAATGATATCTATATTTCAATTCATAAAAATAAGAATAAATGGAAAAAACCGCCAATGTCTTTTAGATAACAAAATACGAGTGGGAATCGAACCCATAAACCGTTGCGTTTACATTTCGACGATGTCCCAAATCTCTAATAACAATTTTTAATAACTCTTACCTAAAGTTAGCGTGGCGTTGCCTTCGTTGATATCAGCTCCGGCAATGCCCACTAAAGAGAAACCAAGCTGTTTTCCGAGATCTACTGCATAGTTGCAGTTTTCTAATCTCTCCATGAATTTACGTAACTTGGAGAACTGGCGATGGACCTAATAAACCAAAAAATATATATTTTATTTTATATTCATAATCATAATAAGGCACTTTAATGATATCTAAAAGAAGAACATGCATCTATCATCTATCACAGATATTTGGGTTTATTTTGAGAGTGGTGTAAGTCCATTTTCTTTTGTTTCGAGAAAATTAAAGGTTAGTATGTCGATGATTATGCAATTTCATTTACCGACCGATTTTAAGTTGTTCAAAACATGGGTTTTTTTTGAGAAATTAAACACGGACTAGTCATATATAAAAAAATACATTAAATTAAGCATGAATTACGTGATAGCTCATTTTTCTCAAAAATGGACTTACACCACTTTCAAAATAAACGTTGTCCATTTTATAAATGCTGTCTGTACAGGCATGTACAGAAATAAACATTATAATTACCTTTTTCCAATTAACAATGCCAGGTTTGATAATGTCATAGAGCTGAAAGATGACCAGGCCGTCAGTGAGATCAGAATACAACCAGTTGACGTGTGGTGCTACACCCATTGAGTTCATCCAGTTACGGTATGCTGAAAGGAAAATAAATATATCATTATAAAATATTGTACTTTTAAAAAAGACTTAAAACATTACATATCTATATCACGAAGATGCTTTGCAGATTTTCCGTTCCTCTCAAATAATACAACTTTAAAACTAAAACTCCTCTTTTCTTTTGACTGGTCTGGGTCTCTGATGGTAATATGCCTTATTGTCGATATCAACCTAATAATCTTGAGGGTTCATGGCTACTTTATATGGCTTAAAATGACTGAAGAAGATCCAAGAGAGAAATCTCTCAAAAAATAAATAAAATATTGAGGCTGGACAACATTAAAAAGAAACATCTCACTTTTCTCCTCCCTAGTCTCGTCGAGCTGGTGATACGCCTCGTTGTCCACATCAGTTCTCTGCAACCCTGGGTGCTGGTTGAACAGATTGGCAACGAAAGCCAAGTTCAACTTGTACACTCCTCCTACCACATCAGCCGGAGTCACGAACGCGCGGCAACGGAGCTTGGCCGCTTGCTGGAGCATGACCTCGGCACGACGGAGGAGGTCTGTTTCCTGTGGGAATGAAAGTATTGATAAGTTTTTAATTTTATAGGCGAAAAGTTAAATATAGTACTCTCAACGAGTCCTTGCTGCCCTAAAGTAGTATGTAAATTATGTGTGTTTAACGATTTTTTCTTACTTTTGATTGTTTTCTTTCCGATTGCACAGTGCGTTCAGTTGCAATTCCTCGTTAGGAATTGAGCTTTTTTCTGAACAACAAGCCAACAAATGTTTTTGTTTACAATAAAGACACACTCTAAGAATCAGTCTAATCAAATAAATCTAATGATAACTTCTTTTCAAATTATTATTGGGGGGATGCGGTGGATGTGGGTTTCATCCTACTCCCGGTAATATTATCTTCACCCCATTATAGTAAGACAAAGTGCGGCGTTCAGTTCCCCCATTCAACATGCCATATTTCAAATTCAAGTGGAAAACATACCCTCAATGCATCCATAGTGACGCCTGCATCGTCCGGTGCTATTTGCTTCAATAGATAAGAATATATCTCTGAATCGGCGACATCTTGTTGGAAGTTGGTGCAGCGACGCGTGATACCCGCACTCTGGAGCTGGTGGTTGACCCAGCGGAGGAGGATCGCTTCGGGGGACAGGGCGAGGAGGTCCTCGATTCTTTCCTGGAATGGGTTTTTTTATATGGACTTTTAATATTGCTTGTAAGAGTAAAGAAATCATATAAAATATATTTATTGTAACAATTCACTGAGGCCAGTCACAGAGCAGAGGCACAAAGTGTGACTGTAAAACGTGAAGCTGATTTGATTTGATTTCGATTTTTGTAACAAATATTTGAAGATTAAAATTGTTGTAAAATTACTTTGTTTTATTTAAAACAATTTTTAATTTATTATTAAAATGATATATAATATGTTTCTTGAATTATATTTGTATCTTGATATACGGGATAAATATTAATGTAAAAAATAAGCTATACTTTACTTGATCATTAAGCAGTTCCGTAAGTCCAGGACAGTGTTCCAGTGTAATCTGGTTGAAGAGACCAATACGGATGATCTGCCAAAGAAGACCCAATACCAAGTGAGGTTTACCTGAGAAAAAAAACGTTATAAATAGAAAAAAATCACATAACGCATAATATATGAAATTATAAAATTAATAATTAATTACCTTTTGAGGTACGGCATCCAAAAAATCATACAAACATATAAAAGAAGAACATTCACATTACCTTTAGCCAAATCATGTGCATCTATATTGACGATGTTACAGCCGATAGACTGCGAGGAGACGAGGGCGAGTGTCAGGTTCTCGTGTTTAGTGTATAGCGTTAGATTCTTCTTGTTGATGGCGCGCTCGTCGATTGTGTCCGGACACGAATGGTTTATTACTTTGCTGTGAAAAGGATGAAATTGTTTATTATTATGGAGGCGATCGAACAGCGAATATTAACGAATACCTGCGGCATTCCTGTTGCATAATTGCGGGTACGATTCCTACTAGAATCGTCATTCAAAATGGAATGTTACAAAAATTCGATGGAAGCTTCCGTCTGCTTTCCATGTTATGCGGTTTTTTTAAACTTCACTAAAAGAACTATTATAATTAAATATAAAAAGATTATAATATTATGATACTTTATAAATATTATAACAAATAGTTACTACAATGGTAAACTCTTCCTAAATAAAGTAATACTTTTATACATTAAAGCTTCGTACTGTATAGTAAGAGGCCAAATCTATTCAATAAATTCATGTTGTGGTGTCCACTAAACCTCTAAACAGTCTGGACGGAAAATTTATAAATAAAATGACAGAAATCGAACTCACACTTATTCGATAGTCGTGCATTTTCATTTACTATTTACATAACAAGTATTTTACTAAAGTTAAAGAGCGTTAGCATTAAGTTATTTATGAAGATACTTATAAGAATAACCGAAGTCATAGAAATGCATCTTAATATTAAAATCTTTTCACATGACAAACGTAAAACTATTTCTTAATATAATATCATTAAACTAATCCTTAATAAGGCGTATAATACGATATTTACAATATAAACAGGTTTTTCGAAAAATTCCTCACCAACCGTACCGTAAGTCGTATGTAATTTATAAACTTACCACAAAATCAACCCATCTTTGAGTTTCTCATACAACTGTTTGCCCTCGGCGTCGATGGGCAGCAGGTGTTTGAGGTCGGGATCGTGCTCTAGATTACTATTGATCCACCCAGAGAACGCCATTTGTTCTTCCAGACGTACTGAATGTGTTGTGCCTAGAAATACAGTCAAAAAGATGTATTAAATAATAGTAATTATGACATTATTTCATGTAAAATATATTTTGTGTGACTACAATTCAACTAAACAACGAAGTGTTTTAACACTATATTCCCTCTATTTGCCAGCTTTGTGTGAAATTACTTAAACTTAAATTAGGAGAAAACAGAAATTGTCAAAACGAGTAATTTTATAGAGAGAAGGACAAAAGAGAAAAGAAAGCTTAGGGACTCTCCCATAAGAAAAGCGTCCTTATACCAAAATTCCAATCAAAATTAGTACAAATATAAGTACTTAACTAAAATTAAAAAAAAAACAATATCTAATTATTAACTCATACGATAAGTACATACAAATCAAAACATAATATCAAGAGTAACAAATACAACGGGTCCATTCAATACTCGCTTAATTACTATCATTCGAAATCGTTTATTAATGCAGCTGTAAATTCATAATAGACTAATGCTAGTATTGATGTCTCATTGAGATGAAATATATTGAAAGAGAATTCTGTTATATTAATATATATATAATTGACAGTTGATTAAAATCATATTATAAATATTAAGTACGTAATACAGAGAGTTTCACCAGTCAACATGTCTAGAAAATTAGGCGGAAAATAGGGTATGAAGTGAGAAAAGCATAATATTGCTTCTGAGGCCTGTGAGAAAAGCATAATATTGCTTTTATATTTACTAACATTTATTTTTACCACGAAAAAAAAATAAAAAAACTTCAACCGTATTATAAAAAAATCAATTCCATAAGACCGTTTAATTTGTTTTAAATATAAAAACAAACTTTTATTTACAAAACAGTAGTTTACAAAGTGAAAGTACCGTCACTCGAAGCCTCGCTCATGCCGCCCAAATGCTCAAGGTTCTCCTTTTTACTGACGGCCTGTTTGAAAGTGCTCGACACCTGAAAAAACAAACCGCATTTTTATGACAAAAAGAATTAAATTCTATTGTAAGCTGTGTATAGGGTAAATGTTGTACTGGATAATTTTAGAGGCAAGTAGTAGCGAAGGGGTACAAGCATGGAACTGTAAGCGCGACAGGTTGTGAATCAATTCCCACTCGAAGATATGGAATATTTAATAATTTCATTTCTTCGCTCTGGTGTCCAGGAAGCGCGACATTGATTTCGTTGTTCCTTCTCTCAACACTCAATGCCTCCAGAACTCGGCGGAACGTGTGAAAGCAGTTTTTTTTTGTTGATGAGTTTATTTAAAAATATTTTTAAAAAACAAGCGTCTACAATGTCCAGGGCGTTGTGCAGAGCAAAAATACGTTTTTTATTTGATATATCTACATATATAAATTCTAATAAATATATATAAATGCCATTTTAATAAATTTTTAGAATATTCTTATGTTAACGTAAGTAAGCTGTCTCGTGTGTAACATACACACGTCCAGACAATAACGAGTTGTTCATTGTTTTTTTTATCAATCAATCAACATGTCAATGACATTAACGAACTAATAAATAAGGTCATTTGTTCTATTTAAAAATACAAATAAGAATATGAGGCCGTTTTAGCGCAGTGACTGTAACGCGATGGTTGAAGATTCGATCCCCACTTGGCGGAATGAATTATTACTTATTATTATTTTCATTTCTTACCTCTACCTACACTACTATACGCGGGATACGGTAAAAATAAAAAAAAATAATATTACAGAATAGCAAAATTTGCCTTGCAAACGAGCGTACAGGTCACCTGACTCACAACTTCCATCAGCTTAATTAAATGCCGTTAAAATACAATATAAATTGCACATGCATGTAAGTAGTAGTTCAATGAGCTGTAACATGCATTTAACCCTTGCAACCTTTGTCGCTGAACGTCTATTGGCTTTGCTACGTATTGTCAGTAGAGCCTACTGAGCTAAGGAGATTACATTAGTTCACTGGATAAACTCGATATGGTATTGTGAAAGCTGTAATTAAAATCAAATATCATAAGTATTTCATAGGCAGATATTTTGAGGTAAGTTTAAATCAATAATTAAATCAACTTCACGCTCCCGAACACAGCAGGGTAGGCAGATGGAACCTAGTGTTAAGATCCCCGCTTTCCGCCGAATGCGAAGATAGATTGCGTGTCGAGTGGCGAAACTCAACGCCGCGCTTTGTTTCGACATCAGAGCCAAGAAATGAAAATATAAATTTAAATAAGTGAAACATTTTACAACTGTAAAAGCTGGCTGTTTATACAGTCGGTTTACGGACGATAGTTTTGCGTGATAAGAAAATATTGATGGAAAATTGCATACTTTTATGAATTGAATTGAATTATCATTATTTTGTATAATATATAGAAGTCGAATCGAATATTACATATTTTTATCGATAAATTTACATTTATTTACGCTCGTTAATTCGAATAGTTTTTTACTTGAATTATACAGATTAATTACAATTTACAAATAACAATGTGCTATTAACATTTTTTTTATTTATTTATGAATTGTATTCATCTGTGACATATATTAGAGAAATGGATGTGTCACAAGCGAAACGTTTAGGTCGGTCCTCTCTATCGTTTGTTTCGCGCTCTCGCTTGCACACTCAACTCGATTCGACTCGACGGAACGTGACAAGGGCTCATCCTTTTTCGTCCATGCAGCTGGCGTATATCGATTTATGAGACTATATTTTAAATTAATACTGTATTTTAAATGTACAAAACAATTTTCTTTTTATTTCTTTTTATCACGAACCAAACGATAAGTGCATTGACAATATCAGATGTTCTTTTACTACAGTATCGGCTTGGCGCCGATAAATATTATGCAATGTGCGGTTACTGTAACACTACAATTACATGCGTCGACATCAGCTATGATCGATATTAACATAACCTAAATATGGTCAGACATTTAACGCAAGCCTTACTTGTCTACGGTAAAATGGCACCCATTCAATTTTTACCAATTTCGTAATTATACTGCAGTTTTAAATATTACTTAAGGGTAGTTTATGTTGAAGTTGTTTAATTAAAATTATTAAAAAAAATATCGTTATGGAATATCAGTTTTTTGTTTTTGCTTTTATATTTATTATTGTCAGCAATAAGTGTCTAATTTAAAACATGAAATATCAAATTGAGTCATAAACTGTCAAATTGATAAGTAGGTATATTATATGACATAAATTTTATCTAATAGTGAAGTAGTATTACCAAGATTATAAAACATTTTATAACACTCTACACCGGTAAAATATTTAAAACTATCGAAGAGAGACAAGAGCCGTCCATCGTTGTTTACAAGCCATGGGTTCATCATGGGGGAATCATTTTATTTCCTCGTTCTGGTAACAGGATAAAACGGTGCGGTGTTGACTTCCACCACACAACACACAATGCCACGAAATTTGGACAAAATGTGGGGAATGAAATATCTTAACATTAGGTTCCCTCTGCCTACCATGCTATATGAGGAATACATCGTAAAGTAAAAAGAAAGACATGAGAAAGAAGAAAAACATAAAATGATCAAAATATACCTGTTGTGCTTTAAGATTGGCGCAGAGTTCCTCAAACTCTGACAGTGAGATGCCGTTCTTCCTTGCGTCGCCGTTCATGCTGCCGTTGACGCCGCGTCCGCTCTTGACACCGTTGTCGTAATATTCTTCGATCATGCATCGTACCTATTGAAGATGAGGTTTAATTAAGAATAAGAAAGCGTTTATCGTTTCAATGTAAACTTATTCTGGGTTACCTCACAATTAAGACTGTGTTATATATCATCATATTACTACTATTTATAATTTATTATAACCTCTATATTATTAATCTAAGTATTAACTCTTGGAACGATATTAAACAAAAACAATCTAGATCCACTCAATCTAGATCTACTCAATCTCCACTAGGATAAAACTTAAAATTAACAACATATACTTTTTATATCGAGATTACGTTTTAATATAAAATTTGGTTTACTTTGCTAAAGGCTCAGAACAGTTATACCAAAGTGTGTCAAGTATTATACGAGGATACAGTTTAATCTCCCTATTGTACTCGCCGCCATGTACGAGTACAGCGGATGTTGCGTTTGTGGGGACTTGAGAATAATAAAACCACAAATATCAGTGTTGCGTTAAACCAAAATTAAGTTTAAACTGGTTTCATCATCAACAGCCTGTCGTCGTCCACTGCTGGACATAAGCCTCTCCGAGGCCCGATCATCAGCTCTTTAAAATGGTTTAAATCAATGCAAATATTTATTAGAGTGACTTTTAAGTTTGACCCGTTATATATGAAACAATAATAATTATTGATGGTTCTTTGTGGACAAAGTTATGAAATAGACTTTGCAAAATTGGAGCCAAGCTATATAAACTATTTTGAAGGGTATAATTTAATTGTAGGTATTCAGAATTCAGCAGAAAGTGGGGAACGGAGTGTCTAAACATTAGGATCTCAAGTTCAGCATGATAAAATAATAACTGATAAAAGGAATTATAACAGCACCTCATGCTTATATTTCTTTTTTAACATATATTTATATGACTCTTGTTTTATGAACACTTATATATGTTGGTATTTTTTAAATAGCATTAATAAAAAATAATAAAAGTACCTTCCATTGTGGTATTTTGTAGCCGACGCTGTCGAGGGCGTCTTTCAACTCCTTCAAGTCAATGTATCCATTCCCGCTCGTGTCCAGCTGCAACAACATAAATTGGACATTAACACTTGACCTTAAATATATAAGTTATCAAACGATTACAGCTAACGACGACATTATTGCACGTTGTATTTTCTAGAATATTTTAATATTTCTCTTTATGTCTTGTCATTATTTTTTGTGGGTTTTTAAGGCCAGTCGTGGCGCTGTGGCACAAGCACGACAGGTTGTGAGTTTGATTCTTACTCGAGGAAATTAATTATTCCCTTACTTTCAAGAAGCTAAGAAAAATGACTCTATTATAAACAATTGTAATCAAGAAAATAAAACCTATAATTAGAAACTTCACCAAGATTATACTATAAATATCTTAAAATTGAAAATAATTGAAAAAATACTAGTCATGAATTTAAATAACTCCAGCTCTAAAAACACATATTAAATTAATTTTCATAACCGAAATATAAAAATGTATCAAAGTATGACATCTCTATATAGCTACTTGCAGGTTTTTCATTATGCTGAGGCCGCACGATACGAAGTAGGGCAATGATTATTTCATGCGAATAATTGAATAAGCAATAGTACAACATAAATCTCTATTATAACATGTCATTTGAAATTTATTTATGTAAAATCGGTCGACGCAAGACTAGAGTATACTAGAATAAATGTAATAAGTAACATATTCAAACACACTGTTTACAATAATTGTAAGGCGCAATTACTGTTTTTAAATGAAATAACTTGTAATAAAAATTGTATTAGAAATTCCACATAAAAATACCTTTAGAGCTAGACAATAAAATTACTATTTCTTTGCAAATAAACGGTTGAGTAACACAAAAAACTGGCCTAGCAATGAATTACATATGCATAATTATATTCTTATACATATAATATAAGTAAAATGTTCAGTACTTATTTTAAGGAACCTTGCTAAACCATTCTTGAATGAATAGTTCAAGATTGCATATAATATTTATGGTAATGCACAGCGAGACGTTGTTTATTTCGACGGTCTTAAGGTCGTCGAATCTTAACCATATTTAGTCAAAATGTTCAAACCTACGAATTATCTATTGTGTAAAATAAAAGGATTATTCACATTAGAACAAAAAATTGTATTATAAAATATTTATCTATGTGTATAAAATGTATTATAAAATATGTACCTTTGATAACATTTTTATTACTTTATTATTTCAGAACGTTATAGGAAAATGAGGATGAATATTGTTATTAAATTGAACAAATTTTAAACACTTCCAATGAATGAGATCAGCATCTCTTCTGCGAATATAAATATGAGAAAACCTTGATAACTCTTACTTTAAAGCTTCTTAATTAAATTCTCTTAAATGTAACATTAATATAATAAAGTTAAACTATCAGTTCCTAGTAAGAGCATTTCTTGCACAATACATATACATATTATGTTTACATAATTTTATATTTAAACACACGTATTATTTGTCCTCAACAATAACGTAATCGATATAACGTTATGATAACATCACACCAACGTCACAATAACGTATTTCCCATTGATGGGATTTGATAACAAAAATGGAATCTAAACCTACATCTAAAATCAACAACTGGTTTTATAAACACTTAAAAATGCAAAATTAATTCAGAGATGAGTTCGATCCGTTATATGTATGAAAGTGAAACATAAAAAGTAATATTTTAACGAAGCCACGGTTCGTTTCCATATAGATGTGGTAACAAGGTCGTCCATTTATACCTATATAGTTAGACATACACAAGCGAAACACTTGTTATATTACCGTAAAATTCGTTGTAAAATTAGTGCAAAAACAAAGAGTTTTAATAGAAAAAAACTTTATTTCAATACGTTGTTATTGTTTAGTATACAAAACGAAAATTATTTATAATTAAATAATTGATCACATAGTCTGTGATCAATTAATAATTATTTATTTTTTAATTAAATATTCATGTATTTTAATTAAATATTCATGTATTTTAACACTAAATAGTGGAGAGACTAATATATACGTTTTCTCACAATGTTCAAAAATATAAATTTTACTTTATATTGCAATTAAGTAGGAAGTATTAAAGTATGTCACAACATCGACTTAATAATTGTTAAAAATTGCAGTCATATTTCAACATCGACGTTTGTTTCGCTTGATGCATTTAAATAAAGCTGTTAAAGTACAAAATTAATTATTGTGAAAGTTATACAATAACAATAAATCTTTAAGATTTGTGTGAAGATAATAAAAAAGGTAATTGTCCACTTAAATGTCTGGCGATTTATTAAAATAAAACTTATAAATAAGATAAATATTGGAATATCAGATACTTCGTTATTATTTGTTAAGAATTCACCTATAATATAAAGAACCTTTATATAAAAGGTATATTGTTAGCATATAACAATAAAATGGGTTATGCTATTCGCTTTATGAATAAAAACCTATAAAATTCGCAAGAATTTTGCGCATATTTTATGACAAAATATATAAAACATAACAATTGTTAAATATTAAACATGATAAGATTATCATAGAATGTCAAATTAAAATACCAAACGAGATTCGCAAGTAACCTATCACCTGCTGCGTTATACACATCAATATATGTAGCAAAAAAATTCTTGCTAATAAATTTTGGGCTTCAAGTGAAGCAATTAGATTTTGAATATAATTATTATTTAATTATTATTTTGAAATAGACTATTAAGTTCAACGTATGGGTGCCAGCAGCAAACGTCGAAATAGTTAACATTATCAATTAAGCTTAAAGCAGAGGCCAGTCGTAGCAGAGGGACACAAGTTTGCGACTCATTTATTTATTTATTTTCATTTCCTCCGTTTGATAACCAGTCAAAAAAATAGTTGACAAAAGAAAAAAAAATGAAACATAAATACAAATATCATGGTTATTTCAATAATCAAACACATCACTAACATACTTAACACTATGAAGAAAAAAAACACAAATTTTCATTACCAAAATAGCAAAAAACCATAAACGCACAATATTCAAATAGTATGTTGAAATTGCATTCAACTTATATTGCAATTTGATTCATTCTATCGGCACATAAAAGTAATAGGAGACCATGATAACCTTCGAGTGATATCAGTTTAATTGAAAAGAGCGCTGACCTATTAAAGCGGCCGGACGTATGTTATATACTCGTAGCTCTAATTTTTAATTACAAGGTCAATATCAAACTGTGAAATGTGATAGTTCAAAGTCAACTATTTTCTATTATGTAAGTCTATTTTAAGATTATAAAGGACTAGCGGACGCGCGCAGCTTCGCTTGCGTAATTAGAGGTGAATTTTAATAAACCACGAAACATGTGTTCAATGAAATATTTTTGAGAGTCTAAATTTAAAATTTTATAAAAATCGGTGGCGATTTAAAGATTTTTCCATACAAACTTTCAACCCCTTATTTGCACCCTTAGGGGGCGAATTCTAGAAAATCATGAAACACATGTTCAATTAAATATTTTTAAGAGTCTAAATTTAAAATTTTATAATAATCAGTGGCGTTTTAAAGATTTTTCCATACAAACTTTCAACCCCTTATTTGCACCCTTAGGGGGAGAATTCTAGAAAACGACGAAATACGTGTCAATTAAATATTTTAAAAAATCTAAATTTCAAATTTTATAAAAATCGGTGCCGATTTAAATTTTTTTCCATACAAACTTTGAACCCCTATTTCACCCCTTTAGGGTTAAAATTTTTCAAAATCCCTTCTTAGTGGATGTCCAGATTACGAAAGTAAACTTTTGTCCAAATTTAACGTTTCTACCATCAGCGGTTACGGCTGTGCGTGCGTCTTACCTCAGTCAGTGAGGACAAGTCCTTTTATATATATAGATTATACAGATAATATGCAATCGGCTGTTTAATAAACGTATACAGTTATTTTTTTTCTAAATTAACCACCATCAATTATCTCCTGTTTTCTGATCTTTTTTATTGAATAAATTTTAATTTTTTCTTGAAATTTACATGGAAATAGTTATATGGTCACACACACACGCACACAAAATTAGTAAATAAAACAATAATTATTAAAATCGGACTACTCAGCAAAAAATTATACGTGTTTGATCAAGAAAGATATATAAATGCATTAAAACAAGAAATGTTTCCATAAAAACACCATTTTTTTGGCATAATTGGGACTTAAAAACACATAACACCACATATACATAACATATAATAGAACCAACGTAAATGATAATGGTTCGACCGTATGTCTGTCACATCCTGTCGTCACCGCACTTTAAAACTAATTCAGAGAAACGATACTGTTCAGTCGTTAAATATAAATAACTACATAGTACGTTCCTAGTATAACACTTTCAATTGATAAACGGAATTTAATATACTGAGAATAATTATTATAATTATTCATATTTGGTTAAGAAATAATAGTAGATATTGTGTTATTTAATTTTCGCGATTATTACATATTTTAAATGAAACTTTTTAACCGGATCAATCGTGTATATCCGGTTGGTAGTAGTTAAAATAGTTTAATTTAAAACAGTCGATGTTACTTAAAATTAAGTACAATGTTTCAGTAAGGAAGGAAGTATTGAAATTGTTTTACGGTCTTTACATTAAAATACATATTAGTATATATTTAAATATAATTTTACAGTCAAAACAAATAAATTTTGTGGTCAGTCGTGACGCAGTGGCACGAGCGTTTGACTGTGGTTGTGGGTTCGATTCTTACTCGAAGAAAGGAAGTGTCGAAGCCAAGTGCGGAATTCCGCAATGCAATGTCTCTAAACCTGAGTGTGGGGAACAGAAGTGTTAACACTACCCTGTTTCCCTTTGCCTACTCTGCTATTTGCGGGATACAGCGTGAAGCTGAATTTTTTCACCAAGATTCCCATTCCCATTTTTCATATAAAATTTGAAATAGCTAAGACAAATTGACTAGACATTGCAGATACATACATAAGCTACTTGATTATATGAAGGTTTCAGCACACCCCTAGTTCCCGGCGAATCGATCGATTTTATATTGCGTTTGCAGGATCCAAGCATCCTAACGATTACTTATGAACAATTTTATATGTTTCTTCAACTTTTTAGTCCTTCTTTAGACCACGTGCCTCTTGTTTTTCAACAATATTTTTAAAGTAAAATCTAATTATAATTTCTGCCAATTATTTTCTATATTTTTGTTAACTTCGCGCTGTATCCAGCTCATAGCAAGACAAGCAGAGGTTATTAGTGTTAAAACACTCCGTTCCCATTAAGACATTGCGTGTTGAGTTATCAAAGCAAAGAAATGAAAATATTAAATATTTCATTTCCTCAAATTGGAATCGAACCGACAACCTGTGGCGTTTATAATCCCACGCATGTGCCCCGGCTCCACGACCAGCCTCATTTTCTGTGAATACTTATTAATTACAATATTATGCCAAATATAATTAAATAAATCATTGACATACTCTAGACAAAATTTCCTTATCAGAAACATTAAATACACAGAATATTCATATTTTTTACTCATACCTCCAATCCATGACGACAACAAATACTAGGAACTAAAAGTTGTATCAATTACGATCTAACCATATAAACATATCCTTATAAGGAGAAGTTATACTTTTAGCATGATTACTTACGAATTTGTCAACTATGCGGTTATTCCTCATTCTCCATACACACTATAGAAGCGTATGTCTCATTTTGTATGACTCACACATGATTCACTCGAGGACAAATCGTGTTTACATAACAACGCCGTATGTATTTTATGTGTTATGCCAGTTTTATATTCTATGAAATATGTACCTATTTCATATTTTAATTCTTCACCTTGGTTTAGAATTTAGATTGACTCTACCTTATAAGAATACAGAATATGATAAATGATTTTTGATTCTTTAAAAATCTAATACTATTATTGTAGCCAATCAAGACGTAAGGATATTTATGTATAATTGTATTTACTTTATGTATACGTTTATTTAGAAATAAAAAATATTAAAAATATATTTTTTTTGTTACCATCAAGTACTAACAAAGTGTTATTGTATAATTATATTTTTTAACAAAAAAAAAATTGAATGTTCAACTACCACCAAACTACCCTTAAAGTGTATCCTTTCCAATAAAAAAAATCATCAAAATCGATATTGAGTTATTCGTGCATTTGTCGCACATTCTTAATGCAAATCTAAGTGTTATGTAATTTTCTCACGGTTGTTATTGTCAGGAATGGACCAAATTAAAATAAGACCACGCGGGAATCACTAGCTTCGATTCGATTTTGATGATTCTTTTTTATTTACAAATAAAAAATCTCACACAGTAAAAAGTGCTGAGGTGAGGTGCATAAAAAATACTGTCGAATTGAAAACCTCCTCTTTTTCTAGAAGTCGGTTAAAAATAATAAGCTACTACTACTACATATAAAACAATCACATTGTAAGCCTTAAAGCCGATAAGGCACTTCTTATATTACGTAAGCAGACAGCATATCTATATAATACCTACAGAATGATAATCATTACATGAAATAAGCATTAGTTGCGATTTATCAATTAAACTATTATTAATTTTCAATATTTTTTATACGTATTTGCTGCGCTTTGACTTGGTTCCAGGGAAGAAATAAAAATATTAATATTTAATAATTAATTCCTCCGAGTGGGAATCGAACCCACAGCCTATATCGAGACCTTAGATATTTAACTACAATAAAAAGAATATGAATAACAACAATTCATTGGTATTGGCACTTTGAAATTTCTTTGTGTGGTTCTTGCCTTTCAATTCAATACAAGCAACATAGCAAATGTTGCGAAAACGTCGTCTTGATAGTTTATATTTATTTCTATAGCAAAGAGTCAGTCTAAGCAATATTTTTCACTTACTTTCTTTGTAATTATCGTAACATAATATTAATAATTGGAAAATGCTTTATTTTTTAAGACATTTTATATGCATCTTGTCTCATAATTCTTATCTTAGAACGAATGCTGTTCAGAACCTTTCTTAAAAGGTCTGTAGCAAAGAAAAATTTAATATAAGAGAATAGAATTTCCAAATCATACTACTTATGAAAGATATACACAAGATTAAAAAAATAAAATATTTTATTCATAATCAAAGAGTACAATCCTCCCGTTTTTGCTTACAAAGCTACAAAGCGGTCGAACGAGTAGTCTATATTTGGTCAGTATTTGCGAAAGTTAGTACATACGTATGTATGTATGTATGTATGTATGTAGTTGTGAATCTTGGCATTCCATTCTGGTAGAACATAGCGAATAAAGCGACAAGGCAGTGCAAGGTATATGGAGGTAGTGTTGCCAGACGTTAAGGTATAATCGGATTGTAATTTAAATCATTAATTTGGACAATTGTTACAAGCTTACATAAGTTGTAATTTTTAAAAAAAAATACAATACACAAAAACGAAAGGCTAAAAATGTATAAATAAATAATATTTTTTCTACCTTTACTTTTTTCTATTAAAAAGGACTTTTTTTAATACAATTAATTTAAATGAAGCGAGCAACTTACATTTGCAAAAACTTTACGACACCATGGCCACCCCACAAGTACATGCGAGGTCAAGGACCCTCCCCGATGATTCGATTAGGGGACCGTTGACCCAGTCGCCATGCACGACTTTGATTTATATATAAAATCAATACTAAATTAAACTCTATAAAATATAATAAAAACTTGTTGCCAGAGTTAGGAAATAGAATTAGACAAAATTTTACGTTATTCATTCCCACGAATAGGAATCGAATCCACACATACATTATATCAATGAATCTATCATAAGCATTATGATTATTATAATTTTAATGCACAGTTTAAATATTTTATTTATCTAAATATTTCCTTGGTTTTCCTTTTTGCTTGACGGAATCCACAACCATCTCGTTAACAAACAAAGATCCTCCTACTGCTCTTTATATAATAATAAGATTGCAACTTTATTTAATAATAAAATAATAAATAACCTAATCTGTCAGAATTGAATTACATTAAAAGCCGCTAGGCAGTAGGGGGCTCGTGTTCTACGAGACAGACGTCTAGACAGGACTGGTGAATGAGGAAATTTACTTAGTTATCCTATATACATATTTGTTAAAAGCCAAGTGAGTTTTAAAGTAATTTTAGTATGAATAAGTATCGTTATTATTCTATCTATAATAATAATGACAGTAATACTGCAATGTTTTCTCAGGCGTTTATGATATCATTAGTCTTAGAATTACTTTGTAATTTCTATTTTAATCTCTAATTTCTTATACGTATATTATAATACAAAGAAAAATAATTCATATAGAAAATTAATTTAAATTATTCAAAACGTTTCAAGTAGGTTAACTTGAGCAAACGGCTGAATAAACGAATGTCAAAAAGTATGTGTTAGCAACGACACGGTGTACGCATATCATGAAATAACGCTTTATAAACATTTTGAAATAAATGATTATGCATGACGAAATATATTATTGAAAAGCTGACTTCACTTACAGCTGTTATAAATATTAATTACAAAATTAATACAATACAAAAAAATTCAGCATTACACTGTATTATTATATAGGATGATGGAACCTAGTCTTAAGAAATCCCCCTGAACGAGAATCGAATCCACAACAACGACAACTTCCAAAAGAGGGTATAACAACATATAAAAGTAACACATATCCACATTTCAATTAAATGTAGGATATTAATATTGACAGCTTCATGAGTCACATAAACGGTGTAGAATATCATAGGGGAAGCAAGGATCTAGGAAACCCTATAAGGTTCCAACTAATAACATTTGCGGTTTACGAGTTAAAGTGGAATGTGCATACAGTCACGTCTCAGAACGAAAAGTAAATACGTCTTCTGACTCTCATTATGGGAATTTCAATCGTTTGGTTAAGGTGATTTACTGTATATCTATCTAGTAGTAAGAAAAATGTTATAAGGTAATCATATTAATTATACTACTAAAATAAACATAATCAATATAAATATTTTAATTTGATTATATATGTATTGAAAAGGAAGTATTTAGTTTAGTCAAAAATTGTTAAAGGTTGTGTTTTATTTAGTTAAATCTCTGTACTATTAATAACACAAAAGTTTTCCACATTTCGAAGGCACTATAAAAACCTAATTTTAATAAGTTACGTATTCAAATTTATTAATTATTCACTAAATATTATCTCTCAAAATACATAAATATATCAACACTAAAAACTAAAAATTGTAAAACATATATGTACATAATTTTCGTTGACGACCTCAGAAAAGCACCCAAAGGAAAATAGTTATATTATTATTATCGATTAAATCTTTCACAGAATCGCTAGCAATCGTCAATTTCACGTAACTACAACACATTTGTATTCTATATAAGTACCAACATTTATTACCCAGAAAAACATCGACTGCTCTGAGTTTGCAACAATTTCATTATTAAACCAATCCAACTACCAATGTGTAGAGTAGTGTGGTGTAGAGTTAAACACCGTCATGACGCAAGAGCACAAGGGTGTGACTATAACGCGACGTTTCTGGGTTCAATTCCCACTCGGGGGAATGAATTATTATTAATTTATATTTTCAGCTCTTCGCCCTGGCACCAACGCAAAAGCCTGGCGTTGATTTCAGGTTTCCTGTGCATACAGCGTGAAGCGTGAAAACATAAAGGAACGAGATGTATTCTTAAACAGTAACTATACAAATATAATTTATCTCATATTAGGAAAGAAATTCTTATTGAACATACCCAGTCTTAAAAAGATAAAGCAGCTGCCAGATCAGAGGTGACGATTGTGAGCGAATCACGCAATTGTGGACCGCAGGCATGCGGGCTGGTTAATAAGTTCATTGTATAAAAATGCTTTTAGGTACAATTTTACCTTATGTATATCTTAGGTAGAATATGGTAATTTAGATTTTGTATGTCTTCACAATCTAAATGAGAAAGGGAAATCTAGAAAGCTTATATAATTTGCGTTATTGGATTTATTCACATGTCTAGTAGGTATACAAATATTTAGGTTACCTAAATGCTATGATATTTTTTCTATGCTGTATCCCGCAGATAGGAGGAGGAGGTAGGAAGGGGAACCTAATGCTAAAACACTCAGTTACCCTGTTTCCGTCGAATTCTGAAACCTCTGGAATCATTGCGTGTTCAGCGGCGGAATTGCATATATTATTTACATACTTTATTACGAAAACAATAGTTAACAAAGCTTCGAAAAAATATTTTAAATCTGATTTTTAACGACATTATTACAATTATCATAATTCCAATTATTAGATAGGGTTAGAGGTGATGTAAATTGTACAGAATATGGGACATGTACACAGTACCTGCGACACCGGACGCTCTTAAGTGGACCACGCGACTATCAATATTCACTTCCTTTTGCTAGTATTATAACGTCATCGGTTTAACGGTAAGTTCTATTCATTGAAATCGATATCTAAGAGGTGGTGTAACAATAACATACACATACATACATTCGTTAAACAATACTATAGTGTTGAATATTTTCTCGAGAACCTGTCTCGAAAATGAATGGGGGAGTACTCAAAAATAACTTGGTTTAACTGCGTAGTTTCTAATATAGCCATTAACTAGAAGAATACACAATTGTACGTGAGAAAATTACTAGCAAATAATCTAATTATATTGCCAATTAAAAACGACGAAATACATAGTTAAAAGTCGCAATACCATGAATTAAATGTTACAAAAATGGACTGATGGCGAACTAACGGATTCAGATTTGCAACTCACTCATTTGGCATCATCTATTCATTAAAATAAAAAAAACAACAAAGGATCTATGCGAACTAATGCAAAAAGTATTGCGCGACGACTGCTATCTTTCTGTATAAATATATATATATTTAACCTTCATATACTTAACAACAAATTTTTTTTAGGTTCACATTTTACCGACGATTCCCCCGAGTGAGAATTGAACGCGTTTACAATCCGAAATTATCCCCCCAAAATGTCTTATCTGATCTACATAATTTCATAAAATTAGTTTCTATTACTATAAATCTAAGTGTAGATAAACAACAATCAAAAAGGAAACAATGTTAAATTGATATCTATATGTCAAGAAAGGAGTAAAGTAGTCATTGAAACGACGTGATAAGTCATTCTCTAATTAGATGGTCCATTAGTAACGGCCTTTGCCCTTCTGCGACTAATTAATGATCCGGCAGCTTGCTCTGATTGAATATGCTTCATACTTGAGGGTTGACATTATTGTAGTTTCAGAAAAATTGTATTTATTTTAAACATTTTTTTAATAATAAAAAAACTCTGTCTAATTCTAAAAAGTGTTTAAAAAGGTACTCCTATACTCTAGTGGAGAGACTCCTATACTCTCTGTTTGCACGATAAACCATTTACCATCAGTTCACAAAAGTTAGTACCTCAGACCTGAGAAGAACCGGCGCAAGAAACTCAGCCTTACAAAACATTGTTACAAAATAAATTATCAATAACATTTACATACTATTTATTAAAAATAAATACAATATTTCAAGACGACAAAAGAGCACCATCGTCATCCACTTGAGGCTGAAGGTTGGTGATAATTATCTAGGAGTGCACCTGACGCAGATCCTGTCGCAGATACTGGTAAGTGGACGTCAGAAGCAAACTGTTGCATGTCCTACACAACTATTAACATGTTTTCATAATTAACTTCCATTCTTTGCACGAGTTTACACCATCTCCTAATGAGTATTAGTCGTGTGTACGTCGTAAACGATAATGGGTTTACTAAGGTTTCTAATACTTTGCCTATCTTGTGCTAAATAGTATTTGGAAATTTTGTAATAAGGACCTATAGGTTTAACCGGAGCATTATTGCATACTGACAGTTATTGCCTGATTTAAGAAAAAAATAATTTGTTAATTATTATTTATGTCTCTGCTCTGGTGTCCAGGCAAAGCGGGGCGCTTCCAGAATTAGAAAAATGGGAAAGGAATGGGCACGAAATTCGCTAAACAGAAACGGAATTCCGTTCTCTCTAGCTTTAAGGATTCTCAAGATGATCCTGAGAATCTATCATTCTACAATTACGACTGACAGATGGGCGATTTTTATCAAAGAAGTACTAAAATAATTATTGAATGAATTTTGCTTTTGGATACATTTAATATCTACCATTCGGTAACCAAGTTCTGCATACCCATCAAAGGTCAGGTCACGACAATTAACTTACAATAATATGTGCTGAGAAACAGAGCATGGGAAGCAAGCGGTACACCTATGTATGGCGCATGAGCGCGCTGCGCCGGCGCACGGCAAGTTCGCACGGTATTTAAATTAACGTGATATCTGACAGACGTTACGGATATACTCGGAAATATTCTTCATTATCAAATATTCTAGATAAAAGATATTAATTAATAGCTAATTATATGGTATTTTAATACAAAATAATATATAAAGTATGTAACATAAAACTAGTCTTGTCTTTTTTTCTTACGAGTATATCTAATACAATTAAGAATATATTAAATAAATACTAGTTTCCGTTTTATTATAAGTTGTATAAATTTCAATTACAACAATGCGAGAGTAAAAAACATTTCAGCCGTAAACAACTGCACATAATTATACAGTCGTTAGTAATAAACATTCGTTAGTACAAGGCAGGTGGGACTTACCAAAGCACTACTAGTAGCTTTTCTAAACAATATTATTTTTTAATACAAGCTTCACACTGTGTGTTCACATATTTCGTTGAGACCAGTCGTGGCGCAGAGACAAAAAGTTTAACTGTAAACGCGACGGGGGTTTGTGGGTTCGATTTCCGCTCGTTAAAATGAAATATTTAATATTTCCATTTTCTTCGTAATGCCTCCCAGAATTCGGCTCAAAATGAGAAATGGGGAGTGCCTTATTTAATAACAGAACCTAGGACGGCGGCGTACTTTGCCTCATCAGACTAAGAAAATGAAAATATTAAATAAATAATATCCTCGAGTGGAAATCGAAACTACAACCGTCACGTTTACAGTCACACACTTGGGCCACGACATCAAAAAGTCATATAAAAGAAGAAAAAAAGCTTTAAAACTGTTTATGAATAAGGAAGTGGAAACAAAAAACACGCGGGAATCGCACTGCGATCGAGCGACTGCAGCAAATTATTTGCATAACAAAATAACTTGCTATTATATTTAATATCTTATTGTTTGAATATTTTAATATGAATATGAAAATCTAAACTGATGTAGTTAAATATATGATACTACTAAAACAAAAATTAATTGAGATATGAATTGCCTCAATTACTTTAACATACAGTGTATTTAAGTTTATTTTTAAATAAGCTATTTTTATAAATCTAGTATAAGAAGTATATTTGATAAGAGTTATTTTAAGTTTTATAAATACACTTGTAAATAAATTTATTGAGAATGTGACCTTTTCCTTTTTTTCCTTAAAAAGAAAAGATAAAACAAACACATATACTATCAACATATCAGTATATTAATATATTTAAATTAACTTTTAACAATAACAATACACCATTTCTCAGAGTTAATATGAAAATGTTGTTTGTAAAAACCAAGTAAATCTTTCATGCTAAGTTATTACTTCCTATATAGATATTTTACTTATAAATATTCGACTGCCGGGTCGTCATTACGATGCAATGGAAATGCAATGCAATACAATTCTACATCCTCTTCCGAAAACTGAACGTGTTTCATACAACTAACTATAAAGTATATAGTTAACTGTAGACTGTATTTGTAGTATATTAACGGAAACAGCGATGATAACAATATAACAAATAAAGAATAAATAATAATGACTGGACGGGATTTCATTTGTTTGGATCTAAATATAGCTTTATCGAAAGACAATATATTGTTTATATGAGGGAAATATTGTAATTATGAGTAATTGGTACAGTTTATTCACAGAACTTCGATGTTTTCTCTGCCAATAAATAATATGGGGGAAAATATTAAAACATTTTTTTTATCTTCACGCTTTATCCTCCACATAGCAGGAAAGCATGAGGAAAACTGAAGACACTTCGGTTCTCAACCTATAAATAAAAGTATTGTACTTATTTACACTAAATATTTGTTAATATAATTATCATAACATGAAATAAGCAAATACTTTCAAACATAAATTAAATGAACTTTCTACATTTAAATCATGTCAAAATATGATATTTTGACGCATCACGATCAGTTTTCTTTTCATTTTCGTCAATAATTCAAATGAAATATGAGACTATAATATATTATCTATGCGTACGACGGTAAGAGCGAACGTATACTGTTAGTATTTAGCAATTATAACATTAGCAATCGTAACATAATTCATGAAATTCACAACTCACGCAATTCTCATTAAATAATAAATATTAAAGAAAAGTGTTAGATTCGGCGTGATAGATATTATAAGCGTGCACGAATAGAAAGAAGTCAGTCATCTTGATTTATGAGAATTATTTCGCATATTTTTTCATAATGAGGTATTTTTTTATATAACCTAATGATTTTGAGAGCATCGTGACTGTAAGCGCGTTAGTTGTGGGTTCGATTCTTGCTCGGGGGAATGAATTATTTTTAATTCTTTGCTCTGATAGTAAGATATAGCGCGAAATTTAGCTGTCTCGTGTCGGCGTACGGGAACGAAGACAGAAAAAACAAATCATTTTGTTATTATATCTTTACGCTCCTGTTATTTACCCCTATATTCTGAATACCAACTTACTTAGCCTTCACAACTTACGAGTACTATGCAACTAAAACTTAAAAAAAGAAACACTTAGATGGTTACAATAACAAAGCTAGAATTAGCTCGAATAAATAAGTTAGAGTTCCGTTACACGCTTAGTTGCGATAAACAAACAGGCTGGTACCGGGTACCGGCCTCGACTATTTGTGGAGGAGGCTGCGCGAGCGCACGTGCAGCGCTCCCAACGTAAATGGTTAAGCTATTTCGTACGAATCCTGATTGCACATTCAGTATATAGTGATTTATAAAAATTGATACGATTGTTTTTTACTAAGACGAATTGATAGACGCAAAAGTCATCAACATTAGCCTTCCCCGTTTGGCTTCTACAATGCCACATAGCTACAAACAACCATATACAAAGGCTGATAAACACATTACCGTCTTTTCATCCGCAGTCGGGCAAACAGGGATTTCCCATATAATCAACGCATAGCTTCATCCCTGGAAAAATTGCGGTCAACGAGAACAATACTCAAAAACCTACACTGTAAACCGCAATTTTTTAAATAATACGGTACTTTTAGTTATAACTTAAAAAATAAACATTCATAAAATTTGTTTACCTACGTACAATTACTAATGACGACATATATTTTGATTGTTTTATTAATTTTTAAATATTAAGTAACTTCATCAGCTTTATTGTCAAAAGATAATAACAGCAATGACGTCAACTATTAAATTTTGAAACGATTTTGATTCGTCTGGTATGAACAGATATTATCTCATAACATTTCACCATTCCTTATCATTACAGCCATTTAAAGTTGGCTGAACCCTCGTATTCATATCTAAAGTCACCCCTAGGTAATATCCCTCCCTCAGTTTATGTACCTATGCTACAATTTTATATATAAAATTATAACCTGAATGTTACGCTCATTTCATAACTGTTCAAATAAGTAAGCCAAGCACATTGTTTTCCTATGAATCACGTGTTTAATTTCTTGTTAACAAACTGTCTAGATACAAACAGTATTTGATATAGAATAATCAACATAATACTGATAATTATATTCTTAAATAAACTATTATAATAATACTAAACGTATGCAATGAAATTTATAAATACATGTATATAAGTAAATTCTTACATAGCTTTCTTTTATGTTTTTTTCATGTCATTTGGGATAGCTGAATTCCATAAGTAAATTTACGGCATTCAAGGCAAGTGAATATTGCCACAGAAACGGGAACCAATTTTATGTATTAATCCCAGAAGTGGGAATAGAAAGTATTTATAATTATAGAACTGTTTTTAATAACTTACAGGTAGAATAATATGTTCTAATAGACATTGAATAACTTACCTACCTACCTACCTTAAATTAATTTTAACTAAGAAACGCTGTACTAACAAAGATTATTATGTTTTTTTTTAGCATCTCGCTGTATTCTGCAAATTGCAGAGAAGACAGAGGGAATGTGCGAAGTGTTAATACACTACGCTCTGGAGGCATTGTGTGTTGAGTGGCGGAACTCAAAACCGCGCTTTGCTTCGTTACCAGAGCGAGGAAATGAAAATATTAAATATTTCATTTCCTTAAGTTTCATCACCCTTCGCCATCATAGTATACATTCTCTCGAACAAAAAAGATCACCGTAGTGCCTTTATGTATCTTTGGCTCACCTTTCAGTAGTGACTCAGCGTCTGTTGACCTAAGAACGAACACTGCATAGCTGTGCGAGTAGCGGACAGTGTTTCATTGTGGCGGCCTTCCAGTTATGAGTCTGGCGCTTTAGATAAAGGGATTTAATAATTATCTGGATAAATTCACTGATTTCGATTAGGTACTGTCTAGACAAGAGGCCAGTCGTGGTGCAAGTTCACAAGGGGTGTGGGTTCGATCGCTCAAATGACTCGAGGAAATAACTTGCTCTGGTGTCGAGGTAAAGCGCGGTGTTGAGTTCTGGAACTCAACACGGAATGCCTACAGAATTTGGCGGAAAATGGGGAACGGAGTGTATTAACACTAGGTTCCTTCTA
Source organism: Heliconius cydno galanthus (assembly GCA_036379175.1). Lineage (NCBI taxonomy): Eukaryota > Metazoa > Arthropoda > Insecta > Lepidoptera > Nymphalidae > Heliconius > Heliconius cydno. The sequence goes on from JAKRZM010001267.1 coordinate 126,609, forward strand.
TCTATTGTATGGGTATACATCATGAAGCTGTCTAGACAAGAAAAATGTTTGGAACGCTTATGAAGGCATGCCTTTGTCGGACCGAGCTCATAACTCGTTACTGGCCTGATGGAATTAATAACGACTTCTCGATATAATTAAAATGCAAAAGATCTCCCGTATATACATATAATTAAAATTAGCATTAGAAAAACTATCATTCGTAATTTAAGAATACTATAAAAGGAATTATAGAATCTGTAATAGATTTTTTAAATGAAGTTATATAAAAAAGTGACGCCATTTTTGGCGCCGCTGGCATGTGTTTGGCTGAAGGCGATAGAATAGAAGAGCAATCAAAGAAAATTAAAAAGTGTATGATGTTTTTGTATTTTACTGGTCTGGCCATTTAAATGCGACGTTAAGTTACACTACCAAGTCAAGTAAAACGATGGCAATGCAAGATTATCATATAAGCAACTAAATTTAAATTTGCATATATACATATAAAATGTTTATAATTATCGTGATTGTCGACAATTTAACTATACAAAAATAGAATTATCTCAACACATGGAACTGACGAAGTTTATTTCATCAAATAGGGTAGCACCCTTTCGCAGAAATATTGATTTTTAACCCTTTTTTTCTAAATGGACAGTCCAAACGGAACCGGTCCGAATGGAATAACAATTGCGTGTGGAAACTAGTTAGAATAGGAGAGGGATACGAGCTGATGACTCATGTATTATGACTGTATGGTAAACATGCTCAAGATATCAAAATTATGATTTTAAAATAATCGTATATTTTCAACTATTATAATATAACAAAAAGGCTGATGAGATAGAAGACTAAAATTCTTAAATTCTTCCTTGCCAAAATCGTGCTCTTGCGTTACATACACTTTTAGCTATTAAATTTCGTTTCATTAAATATTTTGATCTATAAGTATATAAAATATTAAGTAATTTATATGTATATCAAAGTAGACTATTACGACAATAGACGATAATATGTTTTTAATCTTATCAGAACATATCGGTCGTCGTTATCATTTGTACTCAGTTGATCGGATATTGAAAATATTTAACAACCTATATAAATACATTGTTTTAACATAAGCAAAAAATGTTAATATTATTAATTTAAATTAAAAAATGGCCGTCCATACGGAACAAATTAATAATAAATAAAAGAACAATATTAATAATAATATAATCAACAACAATTCCATATAAATAAAAGTGACGTCAAAAAAACCGCAAACTGAACTGACGTCCTTTAAAACGAATATCGAGGCAATTGTTCTAAGAATATGCACGAACATACTTAATCACAGTTGTCACCAATTGAACGTTGTTAGGAAATCAGAACGGGGATGAGTCACCAGTTACGTACACATTTATATACTTGTTGTATAAATAACAAACTAATAAACTATATATTTTTTTTATTTTATTAGCTTCAGATTTTATAATAGAATGGACGCAAAATTTAGTTTTACTACAATTATTTGCTTTGCATTAGAATTTGAGGCATTGCACGTATTGGGTGACGGATTTCAACGCTCCTCCTCCTCCTCCCTCCCGAGTGGAGATCGAACCCACAACCATCCTCCCCGCATGCATTTGTAGTTGAACTATTAAAGTTCATTTAAATTTTAAATGTAGGGGAAAATTTATACAAAAAAATAGATAAATTTTGTCTATATTTGAATAGATAAAATCTAGGACTCAATCCACAGCATTACGTGTTAAAAGACATAATATAAACAAAACTTCTACATCTAATTGCTAAGTGTAAGTAATGCTAAGCATGTCAACTCTATCAGTAAAACTGTATTTATTGTCGTTATTACAAACTACCTTATTATCAAACAGGAGGACGGCTTTCAAGCCTTAAGTAGATATAACAAAATGATGTATGTAAACTTTCCAATAATAATTATGCCATCACATTTTGTTTTAATGTCTTTCAGTATTAGCGCTACCGTACTGTACTACAGACATTTATACCCTAGGTTAATATTGTTTTCCTAGCTAAAAAAGCTGCACAATTACCGCAAAATATTTAAATTTACTGCTTAAAAAATCTTTTTTCAACAAATAATTATTATTTGAGAATCATAATAATTGTGGACTTTAGGGAGCTCGAATAACAATGACGTATTAACTCGACAGCCTACTCAAGTCTTCAGAACAAGACGTTCAAGAATGGGGATCTGAACTCAAGTAGTGCCAAAATTTCTTGCGTTTTTTATTATTAAAATTCCGACCATATTAAAATAATTGAATCATATATCTTTTATTATACTTAACAACACTGAACTAACCGTTCAATTGAATAAATCACAATAAAAAAAGAACTTAAACGACTCAATCAAACATTTTACTCATACAATCATTATATTAAAAAAAAACCATTGTTTTACAAGATAAACTAAAGATACCTAGATAGTGTTGAACTTTCTGTCCAAATCAAATATATAATCGAATGATTCATTACTCGTAAACCGCAATCGAGGTGTAAAACCTATTGTATTTGGTTTAGCGAAAGTTTGTGGTTTACTTCGTAGTAAAATAACGTTTTCATTTAACTTACGCATAGAATATAACTTTCTGAATCATTGAAGGGAATCATAATATAACTATTAGTTAGTAATACACGTACCAGTAAAACGGTGAACGGAGTGTCTTATAGGATTGATGTTCATAGGAATAATATTATATTTTCTCTGCCTACTCTGTCCGTATAGTGCAAATTGCCTAAAACTAAAGTTAAAGAAAAATCTAAATAAAAATCGTCATTAGTACAATTAACTTAACAAATCAATAAATTTAACAAGAAGGAATTAATTGGGTAAGCAATTACTTGCTATGTTATCTACGCTGTAAATTTAAATAGCAAAAACTTGTTTCTTGCATGTAAATGCAAATAATTCTTCATTGATAATTGTAGTAATATTCAAGCCAAATTCTCGATATTTCTTATATTTAGAAGAGTTTATATAAAAATGAATGATAAAATAACTAAAGATCAATCCTCTACCAAAAAATATATATATAACGGTTCCGTATAACTGTTATAATTAGGAAAAATGATATTTATTTTTTGGAACAGATTATATGTGCCAAAGTAACAGTTAAGGGATAAGAAACTCATAAAGGCGACATCATCAAAATCACATAACGTTCGATCGGTCAATGGCATTCAAAACTGTATCGAGAGGTCAGGTTTGCTTACAGCACACAGTGAATCTTACGTTTAAAATCTAAGGCCCGTATTTATAAATCGCTCTCAAGTCTAAGATTTTGAGAAGCTGTTTTTATTCATAGATATATAAGTTTAAGATTCATTAAAAAATAATTTAATGCAATTTTTAAATAAATAATTAATAGATCTTTCGACCAAAGTTTCTAATTAATATTTGATTCTAATTATGGTTCTATTCTAATTAATAGGTCGAATACTAAAATATTTGAGACATTTCTAAAAGTGACTTTTAAGAAATGTTTATTTTGTAATGCAATTTTAAAAATCTGTACCTGTAGATATATTGCTTATACCATCGTAGGTATTTTAAAAAAAGTATATGCGAATACAGTTTACACCAAAACTAAGCTAGGATCTATATAATTAGTTAAAGTTAATAAACTAAATATACTTGTTTTAGTCTGTTTAACATGTAAATATGAAGGCAGAACGTTATTGCTCTCATGTAACTTTATACCAGCCGGTCAGTGGCATTCAAACGGCGAGAGGTTAGATATTCGTGACATATCCGATGACACCACTCGTTTGTGGCCACCACTACTGTATGTATGTATTGTGTAGGTAAAAATAAAAGTAAAATTTTATATCTCTTTTACATGCCGTTCTAAAAAATACCTAAATGTAATAGCTATTATAGCTTGCTGATGAAGATGATCGATAGTTCGATTATTTGTTGAATTGAAAATCGAGCGCATTGGTCTCTGTACTTGTCATATTTAATACTAGCGACCCAAACGCGGCTTCGTCCGCTTAAAAATATTTTTATATTTTTACATAAATTTGCAGGCATGTTATTCTGATGTATAAGTTGTATATATCATAAGAAGCTTATCAATATAAGAATATGAAAGAATAGGTAAGTATTTAATTAAAACATGATTCATCCAAAAAAAATGTTAAAATAAACCATTACATTTTTTTATATATATAATTAAGTTTTTTTATCAGTAATTGATCATTTTTTATTAACACACAAAGGCCACAACGCACAATCATACGAACAAAATTAATTTAATCGACCATATAACGGTATTCAAATTCATTTAACTGTAACTTATTGTTAAGATGTAAATTATAAAATAAAATCGACGTGTTACTTGTGGGCGTAGTCGATTCTTATCACGGTAACGAAGGGGAATGAATCGAATACCTCGCTTTAAATACAACGTGCTTCGACCCTTGCTGGTTTATTAAACTTTGCTGCTCATATTTCTTATCTATGTTGAAAAAAAACAAAGTAAAAATATTTTACAAAGCTTTGCAGAAAAAAAAATTGAATGTGGCAATAAATAAATCAAATTCACAACTGACTGTTTATATGATGGTTGTGCGTTAGTAGAAAATTATTCCAATTAGACAAAGCTCGGCGTTGAATTACGCCATTCAACCTGCAATGTCTCGAAAATTGAACGGAAAGAGAGGAATAATGAATATCTTATTTTTAGGTTCCATCTAAAACCATGAAACTGTGTCATTAAAAATGATTTATTTCGTTCAAATATAACGTAAGCATTGTTTCACTTACAATGTCAGTAAGTAATACCTACATAGTGACAATTGCAAAATACGATTTGAATAACAAACAGCGCTGATAGAATATAAATAGCTTGATTAAAACAAGATAATTCAAAGTATAGAGTACTAAGCCAGCATAGCGTACTTGTGGTCCTTACCGATATGTTTGTAATCTTCAGATATAAGTAACAGTGTTGAGACCTTCGTGGCGCAGGGGCACAACGCGACGGTTGTGAGTTCGATGTCCAGTCGAGGGAATGATTAATATTTATTAATATTTTCATTACTTCGCTTTAGCACCAAAACCCGGTACGAGTTTCGGCACTCAACACGCAATGCCTCGAAAAATGAAAAATTTATTATTGCATGCAAAAAAAATGCATTTAAATAGATTTATATTATGAAGATATACTAAACACTATGAATAATCTAATTAGTCGTGAAATATTAATGTAAACATTTTTAAGACGAAAATTTTAATTTGCTACCATCTACTGAATTGTGTTAACTTTTAAATAGAAACATTAATCACTTTCATATATTCGAAATAAAATCCCTCGAACGGGATTTAAACCCACTACTCAACCGAAACTCTAAGTACTATATAAGCTGAGCTTGAGGCCAGTTTAATAGATTGTAGCCACCGTTGCGTCACTAGGTAGGACAAAGGCATGAGGGACCGCATTCCGGTCCAAGGTTAATGCACATCTTATATAAACCCGTATTATAGTACTTGAAGCGAACTAACTCTAAGGCTTATTAAGGCCAAATAATATAGTTTAAATGTACATCAGTAGAGAAAATAATGCTAAACATATCATATTTTAATTGTCATGAAATATGAAAATATAATATACTAGCGAAGCACTCGCAGCTTCGCTCGCTAGAAATAGCTAATAAAATAAATATATTGTAGCAATTTTGTCAAACTTAATATTTAATATTGACATAACTTTTACTCGGATAATGAAACATTTAATATTTTTATTTTCTCGTTCAAACAAAAGAAAGCGAGGCGTAGAGTTTCATTGGCTGAATAATTTTCACTAAAAGCCTTCTTTGTTATTGGCATTTAATATAAGACATCGAGCGAACTAAACTAAAATATAGCGAAATATTGTTCCTCCTAGTTCTCCCATGGGATTTCGATGTGATAGACTTTGTTTTCAATTTTTCAAAAGTTTCGCTTTGAATTTGAAAGCGAAAAACTTCTACATTTATAAGCAAGAAAATGGATATTAAAAAATATATTCATTAATACAGATTGGTAGGCCTTCGAGGCGCAGCTGCACAGTGTATGACTGTAAACGCGACGGTTACATATTCGATTCCCACTCAATGAAACTATCAAAAACTAACTTTTCTTATTCAACTAACAAAAAATAGTACTCGTTCTGGTAACAAAACACTGCTCTGAGTATCATCACTCAACACACAAAGTACTGAAAATTGGGCAGTGTATGGGCGAACGGAGTGTCTCAACACTAGGTTCCATTAGCCTACCATGCTATAGGCGGGATGCAGCGTGAAACTATTCAAATTTCAATATTACTATATTACCTAAAATGGTATTGTTTTGCGTCGTAAAATCTTACACGGTATAACCAAGGCGTGAGTCACATACCGGAAACCTTTTAGCGCACGGGTCACACTCCCGTCGAAATGACCGCATTCTTGCTGAACTTTAGAGTAAAATTTTGTTTAATTAAATTATTAATATACTGTATACACTTAGAAATTATAAATCGATTGCAGATATATATCATTGAATACCTTTATTTAGTTAGTTAGTTAGTTTTATATAAAAGTTTTGATGCTTTTAAAGAGTATTTAATTTTAATTTTATGATAAGTTTGATTATATTTTTTCATTATAAAATTTACGAGTGCAAGAATTGAGTGTATAAGTAAATAGGTTTCTTTTTTTTAATTTTAAGTGGTAATGAAATAATGATTGTTATAGTTATACATATTGTCATTAAAAGGAATGATTTCTAATAACTTTAAGTGATAAAAAACATTTAAGTGTATAAAAACAATAAATGCTTTCATTACTAATACTGAGAATTGATATTGTTTAAGGGCAATCACAATCTAAAGGGACAATTGAAATATTTAATTGTATACATATATTCATTACAATTTACAATTTATTATTTATTTGAGACTCTTAATGGTGCAGCAACACAGGATATACACTGTAAACCTGACAGTTGTGGGTTCTATTCTTGGAGAATGAATTATTTTAATTTCCTCATTTACTCACTTGAGATCTGCAATATTCCTTTAAATGCTGAGTAAAGTGCTTTAAGTGCTGAGTACAAAAATAAAAGAGAGTTCAACATATTTGATGAAAGTACATTTACATATAACAAATAAAATAAAATTACTATTAATATAAAGCTAAAATAATTTTACGCAGCAGTCATAAAAAAATTAACTGACTTTCATTTTGAAAGTACAATCATAAAACTTATATTAGTTAATCCTTGTGTAAGTATATCCTTCTAAATCCGGGTCAAATAAGATTATATAATTTTAAAGTATTTAAATTCAATAGAAGCCATTGAAAGCAATTTAGTTATTGAGTTGGGCAATAGTGTCAAGGCAAGGCGTGAACACATTGGGAATATTAAACTGTTTGTGACAAAATCTACTCCTCAGTAATGGATTATGTATGACACACAAACGAAAAATTTTCTGGCACTACAGTTCAAATGAAGTTATATTTTTTTAACTTCAAAATATATCCTGGGTATAGCTGATTAAGCAGAAAGACCTGTGGGAAAACACTCCTTTCTCCGTTTTTTGATAACATTCACAACATCGGATATTTATTACTTCTACATAATAAAAATTGAACCTGCATATTTTGTTTATATCCAGATGTTTTCTGTTTACTTGTATATATATAGATGACCAACTAAAATTGAAAAAAAAAATATTGCATGTTTATTTTATATCAATGTTATATCGTTTTATTATGAAAATGTTTGTTGAAAATTATATTTCACATATCTATAGCAAATAAATAAAAAAATTGAATAAACTGTATGCCAAAGTAAGTTTACACTGATAGCAAACACTATAGATCTGTCAGTTCCAATCTAATATCAATATCAGTGTTAAAATGAGATAAGAGCTTATCAATAATATTATCTCTTAGGCTACCGACTTGTTGTGTCTTAGAACAATGCGCATAAACAAGTTTTTCTGGTTTTCTTTATTGTATATTCATTTATTTGAGCAAAACAAAGTAAAAGAAATAAAAATAATTAAAAAATGGAAGTTAATGTAATTTCCTTTTACACACAAAAAATATTATTAAGTAAGATTAGATTACTTATATTATAAAGTCAAAATACTTGGAAAGAATTTAATATAATCTAATGATAAGATTTAGTTTTGTTTATCTTAATATTTTAATTATCCAATAGTTACGAATATGACTCATATATTAAAAAATATGTGATAAATAAAAAAATATCTAAAATAATTTATTAGTTATAACTTTAATTACTCTACCGTATAGTAGATATTTGTAAGGAAAATGATATAAGAGTAACTGTTTAAATATAAATCCTATTATTTCTTAATAATTCCCATAGTTAGATTTGTTCTTGAACATGCATAGCATGACTTAATACCTAACAACAACAGTCTTGCCGACCACACGCGAACTCAAGGCTAAGCACGCTAAAATATACTCGAGAACTCCTTAAACGATGGACAAAACCCAAAATAATTGCAAAATGCGGCACGGCATGCCCTCCTACATCGTGACATCGAAACATGCGCATTTTAAGCGCCGGCTAAATATTTTAAATTAAATCTGAAATACCTGTGAGAATTGCTCCCGGATTTCTGATAACTCTTCGTCGGTCAATTTTGAATTGTCTGCCATTGTCGCACAATTTATATCACAAAAATCACAAACATATATTAAATATGTTCAGGTGTTTCAATTCACTGTCTCCTTACACTAATGATTATGATAAGATATATAAAATGATAATACACTTAGTATTTTTAAAAATTACGCACTAAATTAAATATAAGATTTAAAAGTGTAGCGTATTACGGTAACGCATTTACTTTACTACGAAATACTAAAACTAAGTCGACGTAGAACTTGAAGCCGACGATCAACCAATGGACAACCACCTACCCTGAGTCATTCGCGTTTCGATAAAACCTTCCAAATATTGCCATTTTTACATTAATAAACTTTTCAAATCATTTTGTAAATAAAATATTATTGTTTATGTATTTTTTTATGTTTTAATAATTATGTTATAAAACAATAACATATTAATCATTTTAAATTAAATTTTATACCTTGCAACTCTAATTATATGTATTTAATAAATATTTGATAGATGGCAGTACTTGTACTAAAGCGCCATCTATTGGCACATTTTAAGGATATTTAAGCTTAAGTTCCGCTACTTTCTAAAAGATGTCACCCAACATTTCTAGAATTTTCTTGTAAATAGTTTTAAAACCAGATGCGCTTTAACATGGGGCTGATCGTATTGAGATATAGATACTGGTATTTGTATTACTTAATAAACAAATTAATAGTAAAAATATTTTAATTACATCGTATTCTGCACAAAGGAGGATTGTAGGCAGAGGGAATGTGGGAACCTGATGCTAAAACATTCCGACTCCAATAAGACATTTTCATTCCCCACTTTTCGCCCAATTCTGAAGGAAGTGAGTGTTGAGTGGTGTTACTCAACAGTGCCTTTTACGTCACTACTAGAGGTAGGAAATGAAACTAATAAATATTTTATTTCCTCCAGCGGGAATCGAAACTTTTCACATTTACAGTCGCACGCTTGGTTCCTGCGCTATGACTATCCTCAAAAACTACTAGATTCTTTACAAATTTTTCGATATAATTACTACAATTGAATTAATAAGTGTTGCTACAAGCATTTTCAAAAATAAGGTATAGTGTAAAAAATATATATTTCCCAAAATTAGAAATATAATAAACAGAAAGACGAAGAAACTTTTATTATATAGTAAAAATCAATATTAAATGACTTAAAGTAAAATATTTACTTAAGTACTTATCAATACATGCTACATTATGAATACTAAAGTAAATATTATTTTGCTATAGTATAGTAGACTTCCAAATAGGTCAGAATATAAGAAAAAGACATATAATATAAAATATAGTAAATATATGTAAAATGCTTAACTATATAATTCGTAAGTACAATGCTTTTAATAAAAAAATAAATTCAAAGCGGCCCAAAGTTGAGAACATCTGAAATTGAGTAGCAGCATCTCGAATATTCTCCACTAGAATATTCTACACATAACTAGAATGACGTATGTACGTTTAAATACGCGAGAGAAGCGCCATTTTGTATCAGTTAAACGAAAGCAATCGTAAACGGAACATTGCGAGAATTTAACACAAGGCGCTATAAGATATAATTGTCGTTGCGTTTAAAAGTGATATTTGAAGAATTTAACAATGGCTCTTCTACCGTTCTTATTGGATTACGAATTCGAACGTCCTCGCCGTCTGATCGACCAGCACTTCGGCCTGGGTATAACTCCAGATGACTTGCTCAGCGTCGTCACCGGCTCCGCCAACCCTTTGGTAAGTCGGGAGTACTACCGACCATGGCGTCACGTGGCAGCAGCGACACGGGACTTCGGTTCCAGCATCAAAAACGATAAGGACAAGTTCCAAGTGAACCTCGATGTCCAACACTTCAACCCTGAGGAGATTTCGGTTAAAACTGCCGATGGCTATATCGTCGTCGAGGGCAAGCATGAAGAAAGAAAAGACCAGCATGGTTTCATTTCCCGTCAGTTTACCCGCCGCTATGCTTTGCCCGAGGGTTGTACTCCCGATACTGTTGAATCTCGTTTGTCTTCTGATGGGGTATTGACTGTTACTGCCCCACGCAAGGTTCCACTAGCAGTACAGGGGGAGCGCGCTGTACCGATAACCCAGACTGGACCAGTGCGCAAGGAAGTAAAGGACCAGGCGAATGGAGACAAGGCCCAGTAAACTATCACTAAGTCATTCCGTTTTTATTTTAAGACTGATTATTATTTAGTTTAATAAACTAATTTCGCTTTATTAAAATTTTGTTGTTTCATTGCTCAATTCTGGTTATCTACTTAAAATTATACGTCATATACTTACCTTACTTAAATGAAATGAATTCATTAATTAAGTAATATTTTACCTTCTTTTAGTTCATTATTTTTTATGTAGGTATGTGGGTACTTATTAAAAAAAATATTGATGGAAATAATGACTTGCCATTTATTAGTAAATATTATAAGCATTTTATTTATAAAAAATGGATCAATCAGAACGTTATTGCACAAACCAAATAATACCACAAAACACTATAATGGAGTTATATGTATGATGTTAAAATATTATAGATTACTTTTTAAAATTCCCCTAGTACCTATACAAGCTCAAATTAATATTGTAGAAGGCACAAGCCATGAATAACTAGGTTTTATCTAAAAGTAGATTTATAAAATTAATAAGTACTCGGCAAAAACCTATTACCAGAAATGTAAAAAATTTTTTGTGGTAACTATCATCGATTTCAATTTTGTCTTAATGTTTCCAGAATTCGGCGGGGGACTAGGAACAGACTGTATTAGGTAGATATTTTACTAGGTTCACATTTTCACTCTGCCTATTATTTTTATCTTCAATTTATTAGAATTGAAAAATAAAGCTGATACTATCACTTTAGAAGAGTGAAAAAGTGTATAAGACTACCCAGTAATTCAAATCATATACTCATATCTACGGACCCATGATTTCCTGACAAAAAACATTTCTATATTTACTTAAAAAAAGATATGGTGGTTTATATTGCAAACGACGCGTATTTCGACGTTATAAATGGAATCAAAATTTATAGGGTGGGTACTTCCGGTTGACCTAAAATTATGAAATTTGGCAGCTTCTACAGATAGTATCTACTAGTTCCGGAAAAAATCAGAAAATTACACATTTGTGGTTAAATCTTTGTGCCCCTAAGTGCCCCTGGGTCACGAGGGCATAGTAAGTAGCAACTAAACATAGAATATGCTCTAATGTTATTTGAAACGCGTCCTAAAATTGTAGATACCTTGTCTGGCACAACGAAAATCAATACTAGCGCAAGCTCAGTTAACGTATAGCTTAGGTATATTTTTGCGAATGCAAATTTTCGATGCAATACGTTGATAAGCGGAACTCAACGCCACGCTCTTGCCTCGGCAGAGTAAAGAAATGAAGACATTAATAAATAATAATTAATTCTCTCGAGTTGGAATTAGTAAGATGAAAGTGTTAAGGTTATGAGTTTATTATTCTATGAATTTCTATATTCTATATCTGTACATTATGATTACTACATAATATTAAACATGAAGGTCAGATCAAGGCCAGGGCCTTTATTCAGAAGAAATTGTTTATTATTGACATAGTTTGTTGGTACAAATGTTCGAAAACCAATACAAATTTTACTTAAACATTTATATACATATTAAATATTGTAAAATTATATTTGTTTTGTAAGAAGTTTCAAAACACAAATAAAATAAACAATTTTATTAGAAAATTAAAAAAAACAAATACTATATTACAGTCTCATAAATCAGTCAATTAGAAAAAAATAATAATAAAAATATCTATGAAATTTATCAAATCACTTGTCAGATTTTTGGTCTGCTGAGTCATCTTTGACTTCCTTTCGCACTGGTCCCGTGTGTGTGATGGGGACACTCCTCTCTCCTTTAAGAGTATCCTTTCTTGACGCTAAAACTGTTAGAACACCATCCGAAGACAATCTTGATTCGATACCTTCATCATTAGTGTCTTCCGGGATATTAAAACGTCTCACAAACTGCCTAGAAATATATCCATGTTCGTCTTGCTTCTCTTCATGCTTGCCCTCCACAACAATATATCCATTTGACGTTTTAACAGTTATCTCGTCCGGGGCGAAGTGTTGAACGTCCACACTGATTTGCCACTTGTCCTTTTCCAATTTGATTGATGAACCCGAATCCTTAGTCCACCATACTGGATACCTTGGAATAATGGGGCTTATTGGGGCAGATGTTGCGCTAAACAAGTCCTCAGGTGACAATGTGAGACCGAAGTTTTGGTTAAGAAGACGTCGCGGCCATCGCGGCAGGTCGTACTCGAAAAAGTAAGGTGCCAGAGGCATTTTGTTATTAGTTCAAATCTTTCTGTAGTCGCGTTCGTTTTTAGTATGAAATAATGTAACCTCGATCCTCCTATTTATATGAAGTAATGACGCTAGTGTATTTACGTACCGAATTTTCTAGGTGCAAACGAAACTGCAGCTTCGGGAATGATTCATTTGGTTTGTTTATAAATAAAATAAAATGTCTTATAAATCGTCTGCTTCCAATGTTACAAATATAGATGGCTATTTTTACATAGAACAGTCATCAGCGTTTGTCAATACATAAAATTAATGTTGACATGCGGTTGAGATACGGATACGTTTTTAATTAGTAAATATAAACAATGTTATCTAACGTAATACTACATTATTAGATCATTTTTTATCAGTTGAAGGAGGCTTATCTTCAGTTGTACCAGCACATTCGGATACTTTCGAGTATGTAATAGGCACGACGGTCTCACACGGCCAGTTCACATCACAAGTGTCTCGTTTAGCTGTTATAGTTAAAAACCCATCTTGAGATAGCTGAGATTTTATTTTGTGAGGGTTACAGCCGTCTGGAAGTTTGAATTTACGAACGAATTGTCGTATAATGCAGCCATTTTGAGTTTTTCTCTCCTGTTTCCCTTCAATAATTATATGTTCCGGCCGCGCTTTCACTCTTATTTCGTTCTTAGCAAACTGGTGGACATCAACACATAATTGAAATTTTTCTTTACCAACTTTTATAATAGGTCTGATATTTCGGGTTTGTTTAACCCAAGAATAAAGTTTTGGACGAAGATTAACGCTTAGAAAAGAACTTAAAAGCATTTGTAAAATTTATACCTTAAATGTCAAATAAATATCACCTTGGCCACGACTTATTCATTTTTGACATACTGATGAAGAGATAATAAACAATTTTATTGTATATAATATCGATAATTTTAGATATGATTTTCTTTTTGCGCATAATAATAAAATAGTACTAACTAAATAACACAAAAATATAAAGAAAAAAATAAATTCATCAATTATTTTTATTTAAATAACACATTTTAAATGGGTCAATAAATAGTAGTGGGTAGTACACTAGATAAATAAAATATTTGAAAAAATCACAGATGACCGACTGATAAGGTATATCTGATATCTTCGATCTAGATGTAATAAAATAATGTATGTGGTTGGTAGTTATTCAACGAGTATAATATTTAATGAGGTAACAAACATAAAAAAAAATACAGACAAATTGATTACCTCCTTTTCTTACAGAAGTCGGTTAAAAAATGAAGTTATTTCTTATACCAAGACAAAAACAGGTATTTTCAGAGACACTATTTCATTGTACAGCATTACGTAGGCAGAGGGAACTAAGTGAACTAAGTGTTAGAATGCTTCATTCCCCCAATAGGACTCAAACTTACTATCCTTGGTTTCCCGTTTGTTATATCATGACAATAAGTGTAATATAGTTCGCCAGTACTAAGTTAGTTTAGTTTAATGTAAAAAGAAATAAATAAAAATATAACAGTTTTATATTAATGCAATAAAAGTAATTAGTACTAAGAACGTAATGTGGAATATATCTACTTATTTTTTTGGTTTAGTACTTTTTTTATAAGGGCTATTAAGTTTCCGAATGAGAATTGTATCAGAACGGTTTGTATGTAGAAAATAATAAATGTATTAATAAAATAAAAGATGTTGGTTAATAATCGGTTGGTATTGGCTGGCCGATATGTAAAAAGGTGGGTTCTTTAAGTGATTTCTCTCGCATCTGTAAATTGCATAAAGTCTCTGAAACGCCTAAACTTTAGCTAAACAAATATTGTTTATATATTTATTATGATTTATTTACCTAGAGTCGATTTCATGGGATGAAAGTTATTTTTTAAACTTACGTATGCTATGTGCGGAATACAGTGTCAAGCTAAAATATATGTGTATCTTATATCTAATTTGGTAAAACTGCACTTTAAAACATTATCGAAATTATCTTCTTAATAAAAAATATTTATTTAAATTATTATATTTTTTTTTCAATGTGCCCTGTAATATATGATGATAAAACCCGATAAGACTAAGAACACCAAATAGGAATAAAACACAAAATATTGACAAATTAAAATTTATTAAAATTTGAAAATAAAATCAGTCTCAGGAGTTACAACGTAACGTAATATATAAAAAGAAATCAGAAATTACTTATTCTCTACACCATTTTCATCTTTGACTTCCTTGCGAACTGGACCAGTTTGTTGGATAGGAATACTTCTTTCATTATTATCAATGGATGATACTCGAGGAGCAGTAACAGAAAGAACGCCATCGGAAGAAAGTTTAGATTCAACGGTATCTGGGTTACAGCCTTCAGGTAGGGCGTATCTACGTACGAACTGACAACGACGACGAACGACAACTTAACCCTGACGGCAACGGTCAACATGTCGTCAGGGTTAAGCGACAAGCCGAAATCCTGGTCTAGAAGCCTGCTGGGGCGGTACCGTGGGTGGTCGTAGCCAAGCACGAATGGTAGGAGAGACATTTTTGTAGATTAATACGGAAAATAGAAAAAAAGCACTGAACAGAACACTGAAATTGAATACTTAGTTCGCACTGAGTTGTTTCAAATTCCATGCCGGTTGTTCGCTTCCCGCCGTATTTATACTCGCAACGCCATCTAGCGATGAGTGGAATATTCTCGAAAACTTGTATTATAGGTACAATGTCCGCTCGTACTGTGTCTTCTCTCGAAATTTCTTGAATTTCGCCGGCCGGCGCGCCTTGTTTGTAAACAATATTGATTTTATTCAACTTTTTGTGTATTTATAACAATTATCTTGGAATTTTCTATATTATTCGATAAAAGTCGTTACAAAAACTTATTTATTCAAGGTTTTATAATTATATGATGACTTTTATAAAATTTTAAACTATTATATTATTTTATATCAATTTTTTCTCGGTTTTTCTCTTTATTAGTCACAGAAGTGTTCACCGTAAAATATTTAATTGTACAGATAATGACGTATGTTGCAACTTTTAATGTTGGATGATGATATACCTACTTAATATTTTGTCTTTAAATCTTTTGTAAAATCGTATATCTTAAAACACTGATTAACTTAAATTGAAGTCCATAAAGTAATGAAATATTTTATATTTCCATTTCCTCCTTCTAACGAGAAAGCGCGGTGTTAAGTTCCGCCACTAACACGCAATGCCTCCAGAATTCGGCAGAAAGTGTTTTATTGGGAACAGTATTTTAAGACCACGTTCTCAGTTTCCTTCTGCCCTATAAATGCTTATTTTCTTGATGTTACTAAATCTGAGCAAATATATTTTAATGTCTTTTACAATTTATATAATAATAAAAACCCTTTTATAGTTACTTGCTTAGTAAAATGATTTCATAATTTTCATATAAATTTACTTTATATTTATTGCATATATATTAGTAATAATAACTGTATTAAAATGATGACGTGATGACGATATTTACTTTAATAAAACTTAATGACAGTGAGAGATAACTGATAACAATATCTCATGGAATCCTATTACACGGCTGACCTACCTCAATGTGAAAATGCGCGAAGGTTCGAGATTTTGCTCGAATGTACGCGCGCGGTCAACGTACTTCGCATGGCTTATCTGCAGAGGTACAGAACATTTGGCTGTATTTTTGTATATTTATTTTTGTATTCCGAGGATAGCATGGTAGGCAAAGCAAACCTGGAATCCTAAAGACATTACGTTCTCATTAAGACACTTCCGTTCCTAAGTTGGAACTTACTCCGCCATTGAACAAGCAGCGGACTGCTTGTTGAATGGCTGGAATGGAAATGGAATGGTGGAAACGCTAACAATAGCATAATTAATATGACATACTTACTTTAGTTAGTTTACTAGAAGTACTTTAGTTCACAAATTGACAAAACAATTACATTTGAATTTCTTAAAAATAAAATAAAATATATTTCTAAGAATCGGAATTCAATTGCTACGCGCATCTGGCAGTAATATTATCCAGAATAAAGTACTAGAATAATCTACTCCTTACCAGATGGCTCTGTTCGTATAAAAGCTGGCGCGCGTAAAATTTATGTCATATTTCAATTGAACACAGAAGCGAACGCTTACTTCATTTCACGAGTTTTAAACTTTCAAGTGTGCGTTTTCGTACTTTCTTTCTGAAGTTTATTCTCCAAGTTATTGATTAGAAGAAGAAATGTCTCTGCTACCCTATTTGTTCGATGATTACTCTTTTAGACGACCTCGTCGTCTCATTGACCAGGATTTCGGTTTGGGATTGACACCTGATGATCTTCTTACGGTTGCGGCAGGACCTCTACTTTCAAGAGAATATTATAGACCCTAGCGTCACATGGCAGCCTCAGCAAGAGACCTAGGCTCCAATATCAAATCTGATGCAGACAAATTCCAAATCAACCTAGACGTCCAGCATTTCTCTCCTGAAGAAATATCCGTTAAGACAGCTGACGGTTTCGTTGTAGTTGAGGGTAAGCATGAAGAGAAACAAGACCAACATGGCTACGTTTCTCGCCAATTTGTAAGGAGATATGCTCTGCCTGAGGGTACACTACCAGAAACCATTGAATCTCGTTTGTCCTCTGATGGTGTCTTAACAATAACCGCGCCCAAGAAAGTTCCAGAAGCTATTAAAGGAGAGAGGAAGGTGCCTATAGCTCAAACCGGTCCAGTTCGTAAAGAAATCAAGGATCAAAACGAGGGAACCAGTGATTGTAAGCAATAAATAATCATTCCAAAGATAGGCAGTGCCGTTTAAGACTGATAATTTGTGTATACTTGAGTATTCTTGTGATAATACGTGAATAAATTTCCTTTTTTTTTCAATTTTAAATTGTTTCATTTCTTCTCTTTTTTAGAAGTGATTTCTTTTTCGAGTATGTACTCTTTCTCACTTATATACTTATACAATATTCCCTATAATTAAAATTTCTTTTCCATCTTCTTTTCGTTTATTTATCTAATCAAAAGTGTCTGTAAAACACATAAATAAGTTTAAAAAATAAATTATTTAATACATTTGATAATTAACAATATTCTTAATCGAATATTGTTTAGATATATTATAATAGTTTAAATAAATAAATAGTATATGCACACTTGATTGCAAATATTGAAT
Organism: Heliconius cydno galanthus; assembly: GCA_036379175.1. Classification (NCBI taxonomy): domain Eukaryota; kingdom Metazoa; phylum Arthropoda; class Insecta; order Lepidoptera; family Nymphalidae; genus Heliconius; species Heliconius cydno. The sequence continues at coordinate 144,740 of JAKRZM010001267.1, forward strand.
ATATACAAACTACCTACATACTTACCTACATAAACAAGGAAATAGATATCTGCATTGGTATTAGATTTCCTTATCCATTACCATTATACTAGAATAAATATTATAATATAGGATATCTAAATTAAATAAATTGAGGCCGGTCGCAGCGCAGGCGCATAGTGTATCTGTGTGTGGGGGGGTTGCGCTACACTAGGTTCCCTCTGCATATTATCTTTTAGGAAGGATTCAGGAGGACGAAACTTCATCGGAAGAATAGTATGAAAGCTCTGGTTGTTTCTCATATAGGTAAGAATATTTTTAACATACTGAGATTTCTTTTGATGTGAATTCTATTTTGAAGTGTTTCATGGATTGTTTGTATATGATTTTTTTCTCTTTGTCTTTTTTATAATCCGTTGATTCACTTAACTCATTTTTGTCAAAATATTTAAAGTATTCGCGTTATTCTACGAAAATTTGCCAAGTTATTCATGTAGTAATGAAATCTATAATTAAAGCCTCAATTTGAATATTTAAGTTCCACACTGCAAAGAACAATTACTAACTTTCGACGGACGCAATCTTTAGCAAACCGAAAATAATAACAAAATTCTGCACTGGGTTCTAAAAGGATTAAATGTTAATTACCATAAGAAAATAAAACAACAATATATTTTATATGAACCCTTTATTATCTACAACAAAATGACAGAACCTTGTAAGTGGGTAAATAATAAAATTGATGTAATCGTGTATAAACAGTTTTACTTAGAAGCTCTGTTACCGCATACCACTACCGTGCTGCTTACAAGTCAATATCGGCTTGAAATTATATTATTAGAAATATTATAATTACTTTTAAAAAATGCGTGTAGTTTGAAGTGAAATACCAATTTAATTGGTTTGTTCAACTAAATTTCATTGGTATAAAAATAATTTATGAAACTGTAATTGAAATAAAATTTGTTACTTTTTTTAAGTTCCTAGTTATGTTTAACACAAACGGCTGAATATATATTTATTATCTTAGAAAAAAACCCAAATAGGTTATTTAGGAAAATAAAGAAAAACAAAATACATTACATATTTCCAAATAGATATAATATCATATGTTAGATATTTCCAAACCGATATTAAATTTCTACAATAATAAACGTATTGCTATACATTGAGTCTACGTCTCTGCACATCAATTGACTAATGTAGACGATAATATGGACTACGCGATTTGTTAAACTTTTGACAAAGGTGAGAAATAGATAGATACACCTTTTATATTCAAGCTTTATTCTACATATCGTGCAATCTATATTATGTCTTTACTTACTACCACACAACAATTTTTAAGCGACAGATTATAAAAAATTATAGACAGATAACAAAATATACAGAAAAAGAAAACATTTTTACAATAACATTTTTCAGTTATAAATAATTAACACATTCGTAATATACATTTTTGTAGATTATAATTAATTTTATATTTAATGTGCATGATGAACACGTAATTTTTGATAATTTTATTTCAATTTTATCCTGATCGAAATTGGCTACATTTGTTCGTATTCGTTTTTCATCTTTAAACAAAGATTTCCATCATTCAACACTATCCGTTTCAGAATATCAAAACTGAAATTTTCTTGAAAAAAATTGGGGCATTAATTAAGTTATCGCATTATAAATAAAACAAATTATTGTTTGATGTTTTCTAAAATTCCTGCGAGATTTTGTACGGCTTTAATTACGAACGAGTACAATAGTAGCCAATTTCAATAATATTTTGCTTATATTTTTTTAAATATTTCAAAATACGACCAATCGTTGTGTCATTAATAATAATACAGTTTGCTTCATTTTATATTTTAATATTTATAATACTGTTACAATAAATATCTTAAATTTAAAATATATGTGCCGTGCTCTGTGTAAATAATCAACAATTTTAATATTTAGTTAAATAATCGGATTTATTCGAGTGTCCGTAATTCTATGATATCTATGTACATGGAAGGCATGAGGCGTGCGATTTATTTATAATCTGCAATATAAACCTTAACATGAATAAATTATATCTAATTTGAATATAAAATAACATTAAATAATTATTTAGAAAGTATAATTTAGAAACATTTTACCTATTTTTATATACTATTCTATGTTCTAGTTTACGCCACGGCTGCTACTCTAGGAATATGATAAGTACAAAATTGAGCTTTATTGATATGTATCGTTTCAATTTCGCTAGTTTTTGTGTCAATAGTGACGTCATTGTTATAAAATTATGCAACGAAATGTACTTTTAAATTGTAAATAATATAATTTTATATAAATAATTAAGATCATTCAATTACCCTATTAAGTGCTTAGAGTTAACCAAGACCCATAATTTTTAACAATATAAAGAGAAAATTAAATATTAATCTTTTAAAAGTTACTGTAATTTTGGTAATACATACATACATTATTTAATATAAAAACAGATAAGGCATATATAAATTACCCTATAAACATCTAACAACGTACAACAAAACATATTGAAAAAAAAATACGTTTAAATAATTTTTACTACAATTATCGACAAATATACATGGACCTGTCTTTTTAAATTGATGTGCATAATATGCTTATGAATGGAGAAAATGCTTTTTTATTTTTTTTCATAACTTTTTTGTTTTAACTAAATTATGCACATTCGGTAAATATTGTGCGCGTAAGAAATTCAGAAATATAATGGAAGAAGCTCTTGCTCTTAAAATTTTAGTGATGTAATGATAAAGCTTGTCCACATATAAAAGTCAACCACAATAATATCATAGTATAGGACGAGTAGAGACAAGTATCTTTCATATATATAAATTTTAGTAAAAATGAAAAACAAAACAAAAATTATCTTTCTAAGTAACATTTTAAAATAACTGATAATTTAAAATGAATAGGTCTTCTTTTTCACATTATTTTATGGATGTCTACTTTATACTCTTTGCCTCTACTCTTGATGTCTGATGTGATAATTTCAACGATTATTACCATTTAATATTTAATAATTAAGTATTACAGTAAATATTCTATAAACATTAAAAATTATATATTAGTCTAAATTGATATGTTTCGTTTAGAATTTTTAATTCGATTTTACACATTTACTAATAAATTGCTCAATTTTGAATATAATTGATAAATAAAATAGGACTATGCCTTTTTTTAGGATAATATATGTATAAGCTATTAAGTATAATTTTTAATTTTCATTGTTACTTAATCGAATGTTAATAAACATTTAATTTAGCAACAATCTAATGTTTTTTCCCCGGTAGGTACGTGTTTGTAATGCAAAATATATTTATTATATTTTAACATTATTTTTTAAATCTTTCAACGTTATACCGGAAGCTAAAACCCTAAATGTTCCTAAAAGAAAGCAACCAAGTAAATGAAAGTCTAGTTTTTTTTGTACATTAACAGTTATAAGAAACTAACAGATCTATACTTCATTACAAGTTTCCAAACACAAGACTCTAGACTACTTCAAATTAAAGCTTCTCTCGTTACCAAATAAAGCATTACCGTCTGTAATGTTTCAATTATATATTTATCTAAGTGTTCTAAGTAATGCTAGTGACAGGTTGAATGCAACAACGTTGGTTTTACTTTATTTAATTTTTTTTATCAGCTTCACGCTGCATTCCATTCCAAGTAGCAGGTTAGGCAGAGGGTGTGAGTGTAAAGACACTCCGCTCCCAACTTTCCGCTGAATTCTGGAAACATTGAGTGAAGGAACTCTCCACCGCGCTTTGCCTTGACACCAAAGCGAAGAATTGAAAATATTAAATATTCATTTCCTCCATTTAGCCAGGAATAGAACCCACACCCTGTCGCGTTTACAGTCACACGCTTGTACCCCTGCGCCGCGACTGTCCTCGTATAATAATGATTATTTCTTTTTATGTTTTCATTTTCTATTTTTATATCACCAACGTTGTTGAACACCTGCCCGCGTGTCCTAATAGTGCGTTCACATTTATAACCTCTACTTACACTTATCTAACAGAAAGGCGCATTTCTACAACATACTACTCCTATGTAAAATATCCTTTACAATTAGATTCTACTAAATATTTCAAAGAAATTCCCCTAAAACACTTAAACGAAAGACATATTTAAAAAAAATTGAATACCTATACGGTAAGATAAAAGGGGTTGGGCTTAAATGAGGCAAATGAGCTGAAAAAAGCTACAATATTTATATAAGTAATATAATAAAAAAGTTTTGTGGGGTAATATGAATCATTTGATAATAAATGTTAAAAAACTTGTAACAGTTACAAATAGAAGACGGATCGTTGAGTCAGTTGTACATTTAATATAAAGAATTTGAAGATTTAGGTACGCCAATAGAAAACCAGGTGACCCGCACTCTTGTTCGCCATGTTATTTCCATAGAGAAAAAAAAAGCAAGTATGTAGACTATTATTATTTTGTGAGTATAAAAAACATTTTTAAAAGGACCATAACCAATATTGTATCAGATTCATAGCCCCCTCATAAACCACCAAGTAAAAGAAAACACTAACAGTGTAAAAGGCATAGTACACTTATTTACAAAACCCAGCCTTAAAGATCGACCTACAAGCACCAGTTCTAAGTCGAAATTAAAATGAAAAACACTTAACTATGATATGTTTAGTTCATCTCAGTCTTCATACTACTACTAGAGTCAGTCCTAAACTAATGGATTTTCCAATCCCATAAGAAAAGGACGCGATTTTTCCAAAACATAAAACACCAAAAAGCATCTCCGAATCAAAATACACTATAGAAAAATATTTAGGTATAATTGCGACGAGTTCATTTAAAGTATATATTGTAATCTTCACAGCTTTTTTGATATGTAACGTTTTATATACATTTAGTCTTATATCTAAGTCGGTGTTGTTTCGTGCGTTTCCTAAAGCGAGTGCCTGATTATAATTAACATCTATAATTTCATTAAATCTATAACATTCGAAAATAGACGATACAAAATCTTCTACAATATACTCTGAGAAAGGAACAACGTCTAATGTATTCGAATGAGTGAATAAATTCGTTAAGCAATTGACGATATTTTTGATGTTGATTATAATATCATTATAATTTATAAGTGCAAAGTTTAAATTGATAAGAAAGGATTTTAATATCTTGTATATATTACCTAGAAGAATACCACCTTCTTTAAAGATGTACTCCAGAATAAAATGTATATAAATCTCTTTGAAATTAATGAAAATAGAGAATATTAGGGTAAATAAGAATATACGAATTTGTTTCATATTGGACAATAATGTCAAGATGCATATTAAAATATAAAGGGACGTCAAAGGTCTATTAGCACTAATGGCGGAGCTGGGCGGTGCTGGGTACACTACGTCGACTTCAGCTATTTTGAAGATTGAAAGTAATAAGTGAGATGAGATGTCCTCGTGCTGGGAGTTGATACGAGATTTGACTATTTTGAGGACGTCGATACAGGCCTCCTGGAATAAGGTTGATTAATATTATTAACTTAATTAATATTAAATAATGAAATTAAAAATAATTTTACTGTTATAGTATTTGTATGCTGCTATTTGCAGGGTACAATGAGAAGCCGAAAAAAAAAGTGTCATGGCCTCGTTTGTGACGTCAAGTCTGAGTAATGGTGCAATACCATGTATTGTACCACGCTCGTTTGCTTAGAGAAAACAAAATTATAGTGTAAAAAAAATAATAATAATAAGTAATTTGGAAAGTGGAAATGTTAAAATAAATAATAATATTAAGATTTTAAAATACCTTTTCTCTATCAAGCAACCCTTCTCCCGCTTCTTTAAGAGCGTCTTGTTCTTTAGGCGGCACGCTGGCTGATATGATCACATTCTCATTGCTGATGTTAAACAAAGTAAGAGTGCAGTTTGTCTGAAAAATAAAGAAATAATTAATATTCACAATAATTAATATTAACAGGATACATTTAAAAACAAACCACTCATAGGTCTCTTGCATGAGGGTAAGAGATCGAGAGAATGTTTGTATGATTGACATGTGATTAGATACTTGTTAGCACACCGCAGTTACACTGGGAGTCAGAATCAACTAGGGAAAAGTTTAAATTGAGAGAAAGCGAATTATCTATGAATCTATGCATATATTATCAACATAAAACATATTTAATCACCTCCCCATGATGAACAAAGTGTAGATACTGCTGCAGCAGCCGCACCGCGTCCTCCGCCCCGAGGCCAGTGTGTGGTCGCAGTAGAGCCTCGTCCACCGCACTGAAGCCCAGCAATAAATACACGCCTTCTGGTAGCTTGTATTCTCCTGAAATTAGTTTATTTTGCACTGTTAAGTAAGAAAAACTTGATAGAAATTACTTGGATTTAAACAAAGTTAGGTTTAAGCCTCACCAGGATTAGGCCTCATACAGATAAACGATCCAGAGTAGCAATAACAGCGTCCCCTGTACGCCTGGTAGGCGGGCGCCGCGTGCGAGTAGTGCGCCAGGCGCGACGAGCACGGCGCGCGCGGCACGCACGCCACCTTGCAGGATACTTGGAGGGATGCCTCGCACACGCACAGGTCTGTGCACTCTGCTAGTTCCGCTGAACGGTATAGCTGTAATATTTTATATTTTTAAGTGTTATTTACACACAAAAGAAAAGAAAAGAAAAGACTGGAACGAGAAAAATATAGCAAGAATCGGTAACAATGTATAGCTTTACTTAATCTGGACATACGGAAAAATAATATAAGTTTATGTTTTTATTAGAGCATTGAGTTGTAAGAACATACATAAGATGTTTTTGCAACTCAACAGACAAATAATTATAAAAATATTCCAAAATAATATGAGAGTTGAAATAGCGTACTTGATAATAATTAGCTCTTCTATAATAAATATTCTGTTGTTAACGTCTTAGCAAATACTTAAAATAATAATCTACATTCCACTGGGAATATTAAACTTGGCATAATAATTAAAATATACATCTACAGATACAAACTCACTCGTCTCGTTTCCCCCATCTTAATATACTGCGCCTGATCATCGCTCTCCGGTTTCTTCACTATACAGTACTTCGTCGGTTCCAACGTGGTTGTCGGTCGAGGAGTGGTTGTTGTGGTTGTTGTAGTCGTGGTTGTTGTGGTTGTCGTCGTTGTTGTGGTTGTTGCTGGGGTTGTGGTTGTACTGGCTTCGGTTACTGGCTCGGATATTTGGGCCACTTCGTTGGGTCCAATCGTTTGTTCAGACATAGTAGTTATTGGGCTTAGTTCCTCTCGGTTTTCCTGAATAATGGACAAATAAGTAAATTTGTCTAATTTGTTTATGTTTGATAAACATTATAAATGGAATGATTTTTTAAAGATAAACAATGAATGAATATAAAAATTGAATTAAATTGTGCAGTAATTACGAATTTCCGCTTATTGCATATTTACAAAGAGCTCTTGAATAATAGACCGAAAACGAGGAACCCTGCTTGATGCGGGATATAGACTAAAATATATATGTATATATCTTTTTAATACCTGCATAACATCGACTTGAGGCCCTTCGTACTGCGTCGTATGACGATGATGGTGGGTTGTAGTCTTGTGGTGGATCGGTGGTTCTGGGGGTAACGTGATGTACCTGATGCCATTGTCGAAAGGCGTCGTAGTCAGCAATGATCCGTAGGTCTTCACGTGGTAATCGCTTTGGGATTCAACTGGAAAGGCAAATTTATTTTCTACTTAAAACAAGTATTTGCCAGTTTTCAAATGTTCACATCATCTAACTGTAAACGCGACAGCTTTAGGTTCGATTCTCACTTGGATGAATTAATTATTTTCATTTCTTCGCTAATGGAACCAAAGTGCGTCTCCCAAGTTGGGTAGAAAATTGATAGAAGAGTGTCTTATCACAAGTTGATCTCTGCGTACCCTGCTATAAAGGAGATGAAGCGTGAGCCAGTCTTACCGACACAAGGATTAAGCCACAACAGCCTCTGCCAGCCTAAACAATCGTACAGCTGAGCGAAGTCAGTCCCCCGACAGGCGCAGGCAGCTCGGAGCTGGGTACCCAGTATTGCTACAACAGCTGCACGGCAAGCTGCTGGGGAACCAGCACAGCCCTGAGTCACTGCGTCCACAGCACACCATTGTTCGTAGTTTTCTAGGCGAATCCTGGAAAATATTAATGAATGCTAATTAAAATGGAGAATGAGTTGATTCTGAGAATCGAACCCGCCTATAGGTACTATTTTATTATACTTGTTTGTTATATTTTATGTTTCATAATAATTACAAATAGATTATAAAAAACGATTTACTATAATAAAAAAGAAAATATACTTCAGCCTTATAACACAATCCCTTTTGTACTGAAAATTGAATATTTTCAGGTATATACTAGATGTACCTATATGAAAATAGGCAACAAGATACAAATATTTTGGCATGCGAGGCACACGTGATACGTACTCATACGTAGGGGAAGACGCTGATTAATTTACAAAGTAAACAGTCGCTCCGTGTACTCTATATAATATGAGAGCATGTAAAATTGTATAATGTATTATATTGTTGCTTGTGATAATACATTACTTTCTAGAAGATAATTTTGTAGGATTAGAGAAAAAAATGCTTGGTAATAGCTGTTGAAGCTGCTAAGTTGAAATCTAAATGATTAATCGTATTTTTTAGATTCATGCTATATCTCGTACGTAGTATGGGAGACAAAGGGTGAGTCACTCTGTTCCCATCAAGACACCGGTTTTATATATTAAGATTCCGATCCCCACTTTCCGACGAATTCTTGAGGCATTACGAAGTGAGTGGCGAAACTCACCACCGACCTTTGCCTTGTTACCAGAGCGAGGAAATGAAAATATTAAATACTTCCTCTCAAACAGAGTACTTACCTGAGCAAAATTATTATAAAAAACTGAAAATGCTCCAAAATATTGTTTATCCATAAAATATTATCATCGTAATTTGCACTTTGCACTACCAGAGGCGAAAAATTAAACGGCCAAAATTGAAAACTAGAAACAAGGGACCGCGGGCAGCGGGCAGCGGGCAGTCTCATTGCGGTCAACTGCAAATTGATTGGACGGTCTGTCAATCCGCTTTATCAGTGGAAATACGCTTCCAAATATTTGCTCTACGTTATGTGTTATTAAATATAGATAGGTATTTAAATTTTGTGTTTTGTTAGATTTGACTCAAAAACTTGTCCTCACTTCGGTAACAAGACAAGGCGCGGCGATAAGTTCTGTCGGAAGACTTTCTGCTGAAGAGATTCCGCCGGAGCGTGGAGAAAAGAGTGCATAATTAAAATAGTGAATAATGCACATTGAATAGTGAATACATTAGATAGGTAGTCAAGGTAGGCACACATACTTGGCTTTTTCATAAAAATACTTTCGCCCGCGGCATCGCCCACAGGGGCGATGTCGATGGGCGATGATGACTACAGAGTCAAATGGAAATAATACAACTGTGACCGCATATACAGTGGGTTACATCGAAAAGTTGTAATATAGAGCTTTCGTTGATAAATGGTCTATCCGCAAAAATAAATTTCCAATTAGACTCAGTAGTTCCTGAGATTCTGACTGCAACTAAACAGACTCTTATGCTTTATATAATTAGCATAGACAGAAATTTGCCATTCCCAAATAAATTGCCATTCATTGAATGTTATTAGTTTTTCTAACTAAAATTTATATCTTCCACAATTTTTTATGTCAAAAAGGTCTATTAACAATGGCTCAACACATTCTCCGAAGCACGTCGGAGTTCATCAGTACATCCATTAAGTTCTGATTGGAGTGGGCGTTGCTTAATCTAACCAATCTGTATGGTAATATTAGTATATAGCTATGAATCTTACAAATATACTCCGTTTCCTCGTAAATAAGAAAATTAACTGATAAATTAAAATTAAACCGACTTACTGTCATTACCTCGATAACTTGTTTACTATTTCCCCCAGAAATTAATATCAATATCTCAAATACTACTAAAACGATTTTGATGAAACTAGGACTGTTACCTAAATTGGAATATAGAATTTTGCCTCATTGAAATCTAAAAGGACCATGACATGTTACTTAGGTAATTTAGCATATGAGCTTTCAACAGATAGTTCTGATATATTAAAATGGAAACAGAATTTTGCAAAGTTCGCTGATAAAATTGTCGACAACATAAAATTGACAAAATATGTATTGGCAATCTAAGCAGAAGCCTGACACATAAGGTTCCCGTACAAATGTCACGTTCACCGAGTAACCGCAAATACAGACGCTTAGTTATAACGGCATTGAGGTCTGGACAACACTCAATTATGAATGTGCGGTTGATTGACAACAGTTTGAAGGCATCCTTTTAGGCTACACTTTTTTTCATTATTTTAAGGAACACACACACACACACACACATGTATGAATGTGCGCTAGTGTACATAGTTTTAATTTAATTTATTAACCTTGCACAATGATTAAAATCCATAATTAATAAATTGGTAATTTATATTAATTTTTGCTAAAATAAAAACATAAAAAAAAACAAATCGATTGTTACACATGTAAATATTACCTAAAAGTCTATTAAACTATAATAATAAATCCAATATGATGAAAACCCTATCCCGAGGTCTGTAATTTTCAAGTAACTTCTACATTAATAATTAAGCTTCACATAAGTACATTATTATGTGCGTTCTGCTAATTAAGGATTAGAGCTTAATCATTGGCATAGAATTAATATTACCGTTGACTAATGATATTCTGAGGCCGGATTCAATAGAATTCGAATCGATTTAACCGAAACGGCATAGTACTGCTTACATGATGGTTGTGGGTTCGATTCTATTCGTAGAAAGTTTTTTATTTCCATCGATTTGGTGGCAAGACAAAGTACAGCGTTGAGTTCCGCCTTTCAACAGGCCAAAGGTTGCAAAGTTCGACGAAATGATATATTTTTATGTTGGATTTTTAAATTAATTTTTAATAACAAATACCGTATGTTGACGTTGGTATTATTCAGTCAATATTTGGAGACAACAGAAGAAGGAAGTATTATCATTAGGTTCGTTTCGTCCACTCCACAGAAGCACTGGGTGAGGTGAGTGAAGTTAAAAAAAGGAACAAGTTCATTCAAAGAGACGACATCATATTAGAAAGCATAACTAATATAAAAATTAAAATTACCTTACTATATACTAGTAGTATTGACTTTTAAAACTGAACTCTGGACTTCTAAGTAATTGGCTGGCTTATTATTTCGCTTCTCAAGTGTATTTACAGTGTTTCTGTACGTTCGTTCGATCGTTGCTATTTAATTTAGACTGCTCCGTTTCGCTGCCGGTTTATTTTATTAAATAAACTAAGGTTCACCGCACATTTCAGTTTTATACTTATTCTATTAAGAGGTTTATATTGCATTTAGTACTTATTTTGTATTTCAATTATATTTATATTACTATCATATCGTTATTTAGCTAATAATTAAATATAAATAAAAAAACAAAGTGCACTGGATGGTTGAATATAAAATTAAAAAATAATAATGAAAAAACAGGCCATATATATATATAGAATTTTTTAATGAATAATACTGAGTAATTAAAGCATTGCATAATTTTATAATCAATATATATATACATTAGAAAGACAATATTTTTCGGCAAAATTAAAGGACTGACAACCGGAACCTATTTAAGATGTACAGAGGTCCTTGGGAAGATTAAATTAATTGAAGGAAGGGTTGTCGGGTTGTCGCTGTAGTGAATATTGATTATTGCTATGTTTTTAGTAATTGACAAAACAAATCAGCTTCACGCTGTATCTCGCACACAACAGGGTAGGCAGAGGGAACCTAGTCACAAAACAAAGATCGATGAATTGAGGTAAAAATGATCAAAGTCGGTCGACGCGTCTGGTCTCCCGACATGGGATATACACAGATAGTGGTAAACTTTACCCTCCTTTACGTTGCGCAGTGAATATATATATATATACCGGACCATGGATTTTTTTTCCTTGGCTTTATTTCTGTTGATCTGGACTAACCTTGAAAGCGTCACCAGGCGGAGAAGAGCGAAAAGAGCTCACCCCTGAAGAAAAAGTACGAGCTTTGATAGACGCTCGTGGTGGCCCATGGATTCAAAATCAAGTCACTTTTATAGCTTCGTCTAAGAAAGTTTAGAATCTGTTACACAAACAGCTATAGTAAGCCAAATTCTAAGTGCCCGTGGTAACTCCATATGTATAATGGATTATTTACAAACATTTAATGTGTGATGTAATATAAAAAAAATGAAATCAAAATTTTCAAATCGAACCAATAGTTCCTGAGATTAGGGCGTTCAACCAAACAAACCTTTCAGTTTTATAATATTAGTATAGATTTTACCAATCCATGATATTCGATACAAACAAACAACCCAGTATAGCTACAAAACTACAAAACCTCTTTATCTAATTGTGCCGTACGTACGTATGTGAATGCGCCCTAATGCAGTTAGGTTATACGTTGAATGCGCACGGTAATACTGTAAGGGCCCTCGTAAATGCGATTGCATTTCGGTTTCTCTATGGTTTATTTATTTTGCTTTAGCTATATTAATGGTGATTGTGGTCTTTTATTTTTATTTATATAATAGACTAGCGGACGCGCGCAGCTTCGCTTGCGTAATTAGGGGTGAATTCTAATAAACCACGAAACATGTGTTCAATGAAATATTTTTAAGAGTCTAAATTTCAAATTTTATAAAAATCGGTGGCGATTTAAAGATTTTCCCATACAAACTTTCAACCCCTTATTTGCACCCTTAGGGGGTGAATTCTAGAAAACCATGAAACATGTGTTTAATTATATACGTTTAAGAGTCTGAATTTCAAATTTTATAAAAATTGGTGACGATTTAAAAAAAACCTATACAAACTTTCAACCCCTTATTTGCACCCTTAGGGGGAGAATTCTAGAAAACGATGAAACACGTGTTCAATTAAATACTTTTAAAAATCTAAATTTCAAATTTTATAAAAATCGGTGCCGATTTAAATTTTTTTCCATACAAACTTTGAACCCCTATTTCACCCCTTTAGGGTTAAAATTTTTCAAAATCCCTTCTTAGTGGATGTCCAGATTACAAAAGTAAACTTTTGTCCAAATTTCACGTTTCTACCATCAGCGGTTACGGCTGTGCGTGCGTCTTACCTCAGTCAGTGAGGACAAGTCCTTTTTTATATAATAGATTATAGCTAAGAGGCAATCGTGGTAGCGTAGTGGGAGACTGTTTGATTTTAAATGCACCAGTTGCGGGTTCGATTTTCACTCGGGTGAACGAATTTTCATTTCTTCGCTGTTGTGATAAGACTGAGCGCGGCGTTGAGTTCTGTCACTTAACACGTAATGTCTCGGAAATAGGGCGGAAAATAGGTAACGGAGTGTCTTAACGTGTAATACAGTGTGAAACTAAGAAAGCTTTGCTTTAATATATTTTAAAAAGATTTTTCTTATAATTCAAATATCAGATACAGTTTTAATATGTTTTTTCCTAATTAAACTAACACTAAACAAACAAACCATTTGTCTAAATACCGGTTACATGTAGTCGTTAACGTTACGAATGCACTAGCAACGATCGCCATTGAGATTGCCTTTTTGTTTTCCTACATTTTATTACCTATAAAAGTCTTAAATCCAGTGTTAAGCTCTGGCTTTCCTATTTTCAGTTCGATTTTTACAACGTTGAATGATGTGTCGAAAAGGAAAATGCAATTCAAGAACTGCCTCCAGAATTCAGCAGAAAATGGGGAAGGGAGTATCTTAACACTAGGTTCCCTCTGGCTATCCTGCTGTGCGCGGGATACAGCGTGAAGCTGATTCAGATTCAATTCAAGAGCGACGAAAAATAATTCATTCCCCCAAACTGGAATTCAACCCACGAGCGTCACATCTACAGCCAAATGCTCCTCGCTGCGCTACGAGAGCCTTATGGAAAAGAAGCCTTTCATTATTAAATTGCTCTGATTTCGGTTCATTCGGACCAAATGAAAGGCCAAAGTGTAGATTTACTATATAAAGTGTTCAGCGATCTGGTAATAATTCAGTGATAATTTCATAAAGTCATTTATTATGCACTTTAATATTTGTTTTTGTTTATACTATCTTAGCGAAGTAGAACAGAGTTTGTCTGTAAAAGCGATGGGTGTAGATTCAATTCTCACTCGCAGGAGGTCCGGCACATGACCGGGAACTGAGAAACGAAGTGTATTAACACTAGGTTCCCTCTGTTTACCCTACCAGGAGGGAAAAAGCGTAAAGCTGCTTGTTTGATTGTTTCTTTATATAGAAGTTTAATAATATTGCAGTTATAATGTACATCCATGCACGGGTTCTTCTCGAGAGAATATTAATATTTATGGTAGGAGTATAGCCGTTCCTGTGGCTTAGTTCTGCAAAGTACGGAGTAAGGTTGAACCACAAGATATGTATTATGTATCTAAGCAAGGAAAGAAATATAATTAAGTCACGTCTTCACACTGTCACGTTAATTAAAGAAACCTAAATTTTAATTTAACCCGGTATCAGTGGGATTGGGTTAATGAGATCCTGCCCACTTTATTTCCCTTATAGCTCATTATTGAGCCTTTCAATCAATAACAGGTAACGCTTTAGTCGTACAACAGCTTCAGTGGCAGTTATATGGACACAAAGTTGAAAATTATATGAGACTTATCTCTCTCCTCTCCGCACTACTACCTGCGTAAGTAGTGAAGCAATGTCGCGTCATTATTCCATTATTTTAATTACTCTCTGTGAATTTATATATTTTTTAAAAAACGATTTTTCTTTCCCAATTGGAAAAACACTTTAAAATGTAAAAAATATTTAAGAAATAGCATTCTCCCTCGCCAAATGATAATTATAAGCAATTATATTGGGTAGCAGAAATTTAATAAAAGTAAAAGATTTTCTTAGTTTATTATTTAAATAATATTGAAGATAGTTGTACTCGTATTATATAGCCGGCCACTCTAGAAAGGAGCTGTTAAAATATTCATGCATGCATTACAGCGGAGCGACAAAAGTGTAAATCCAATAACTCAAAAGTAGATTAACTCTTGGAAACAAGTCTTTCAGATTCGAATTTACAGTTAACAAACTAAATAAAAGCACTTTTCTTTAAAATATTAGATTTAATATATTTTTTACACGTTTATTGGATAATGAAGTTTTTAAGTTTATTGATAAAATCTTTTAGTTCTAATTATATGTACTTTTTAATAGATATCTATTTGTATCCTTTTAACATATAGTGAATGTTTTAATCTATCAGCGGAATAAATTACTTCAAATTTTTAACCTATTTGAGCTTACATTTTAATTTGTTTTCTTTGTTTTGTTTGACATATTTATATAAAAATGTTTTAAATAAAAAAAAATACTACGAGAGAGATCCAGCTCTCACGTAAATTACAATTTATTGTATTGCCAAGTAATGTATCTCAACAAATTTTGTAGTTCGTACTATCTAACAGTCAAAGAAATGTGATAATTATATATTTTATTTTCTTTTGTTCTAGAATCGAAAGTGGTGTAACAAACATGACTTTACGTTATATTATACTAAGGTATACTAGTCATCGTCCAAAATTTTTTTATCGTGTAATTTAAGCCGTAAAATCTAAAATTCCAGGTATTTCGAGAAATCGTTTCTTAGTACTAACTAGCCTATATACAGGGTGGAATTGTCAGCGCCACTTTAAATGAAACCACAGTTTTAACTACTCTATAAAAGCCTAATATAATTCGGAAAAAAAATAATTTGCAAAAATGAAAAAGTTATTTTTTCAAACAAAATAAATAATAAAATTATCGTTTTAAAATAAAACACCATTTGTATAGTATAACATAGGCACGAACACACTTACCTGTCAAATCGGAAACGTCGCACACGTATGTGTGCGTCACACGAAATACAGGTATGGATAAAAATCGTGAAATGAAAAAAAAATCCTATGTCCAAACTGTTAAGGTACCTTGATTAATTTCTTAGATGTGGGTTTGAAATATATTACCCTATATGCAGTTTTAATAAAAGAAGCGCTGCCTCTTCCACCCTGTATATGCCTATAATAAATAAGATAAAATTTTATTTTTATAATTAAATAGATAGATAAAGATAATACTCCATACAGTTATAACATATCATTACCTGCATTCTGGCTCTTCACGGCAGGCGTGGGCGAGGGTGTGGCAGGCCGGCAGGGGCGACCCGGCGGGGGGGCGCTGTGCACACGACGGATGCAAGCGCTCCTGTGCGTTCATGCACGAGTCCTCCTTATTATCTGTTTTCCTGTGAACGTTTTAAATGTTGTTAACTTTTTTTTTCTCTTAGCTTCACGCTGTATCCCGCACACAGCAGGATAGTTCATATCTAGTGTTAAGACACTTCGTTCCTCATTTTCCATCAAAGTCTGAAACCATTGAGTGACCGAATTCAACATCGCATTTTGCCTCGACACCAGAGCGAAGACATGAGGCCAGACGTGGCGTGTCACTGTCGACGTGACAGGTTGTTTTTTCAATTTCCATTCGAGGAACTAAAATGTTTCATATAAAGTGGCATATATAATATATTTTTGTACTAATTAATTTATAAAAAAATATGTTAGTGGTACGACTACTTGCTCATAAACTGCCATACGCAAAAACGTATAATTTCTTTATTAAAATAGCCCAATTTGAAACTTACTTGCATAAACAAAAAGCAATCTCGGTATTCCAATGAACACCAGATTTCCTGTAAAAGCCTCTCAGCGCCGCCATACAGCCCTCTCGATCACAGTCCGTAGCGTGACACTTCTGGAGCACCGGCGTTAGTGATGTCACGCACTCACTGTCCTTTATACAGGTGTCGAGCGCCACGTGGCACGTCGATTGGAGTGCCACTTTGTCATCACCTGGTTTACCGTTCTCTTTGGCAATCCTCTCTGTAGGTAGTGGTAGGTTTTAGGGTGTGTGTTTTTGTGTTTTTTTTTGTAAACAGAAAGAATTATAAATTACATAGAAAATTTATGTCTCGTATAGATATATCTGTAGGAAACTAAATTAAACTAGAAAACAGGTATATATATAAGTAAATATTAATATTTCTTTGTATATTTTTTTGTTTACAGTCCGAACGCGTGACACGTCTGTTGAGACATCATGAGTGATGTCATACACTCACTATCCCTTATACAGGTGTCAAGTCCACATGTCACCTCCATTGCAGTGCCATTGTCATTATATCTAGAAAACATTGTGTTTTGTGTACAAGAATGTGTATAGGTAATTAGGTAACAAAAATATATTAGAACAAGGTATTACAGGTTATTCTTAAAGTATCTTTTATACTTTCGAACGGTTTTTAACATTCTTTTTATATATTTTTTTGTTTTTAGATGACGGATTTATTTACAAAATCACTATTTTATGGTTTGGTTTACAAAATTCACCACTCGAGTGTATCGATATATTTTTACCTAAATATTAATGTTTTTTATTGATACAATGTGCTACATTAGTTAAATAAATTATATAATATTATATTTCATAATAATACTTCAAATAAATAAATAATTAAATGTCATGGATAAACATAAATAATAGGGCAAACTTAAAGATAATCATAAAATAAATCCTTTTTTTAATTAAAATATAAAACACTAGTGGGGGTTAATACTCTCATATACACATGCTTAGGAAAAATATTAATTACAGTGTCATAAAAATGATATATTTATACTTGTATGTGAATATAACGTGAGCGAAAATTTTCATATAAACTCAAAGTTTCAGATGAGTGATTTTGTATGGGACCATGGATACAATTTAGTACCAAGCAATATCAGAACTCACATGCTAAGGAAAAAAATATGGTAGTCGTATAAACGACATGTTGATTGATGACAACTTACAACACTTGTAGAGGGCGTGATATTGGCTGTATATAGACTTACCGTGAAGGTTTCCCATTAAAATGTAACTTGTTAAATCCGACGCCGGTATGCGACAAATCATTGGAGATATAAATCTTTCGAGTTTTTAGCGCAAATTGCAAAGCTCCACGGAGATTTACGTGTTAAAGCGCCTTTGGTAAATCGCCCCTTTTAAACTAATTCTTCTATTGTACGGTGGACCAGAAGTAGGAAAGCAA
This sequence comes from Heliconius cydno galanthus, assembly GCA_036379175.1. Taxonomy (NCBI): domain Eukaryota; kingdom Metazoa; phylum Arthropoda; class Insecta; order Lepidoptera; family Nymphalidae; genus Heliconius; species Heliconius cydno. The sequence continues at coordinate 162,936 of JAKRZM010001267.1, forward strand.
ATTTCAAGATTTCTAAAGCGCTAAATTAAACCTTTCTAAGTGTTTACTACGCAAAGCTTTACTCATGTTATTCCACGGTTAATATCGCCCCTCTGCAATTTTAATTCTACTATTCTATACTTCGCTAAATCCAGTCGTGAAAGGGCTACTCGTGGTATACAGGGGTTGAAATGATTCACGCAGGGGATGAATGAGAAGTGGACTCACGGGATGTGCTATGAGAAGGGAACCACCGTGTTCTCGATGACATTGTAGGGGTTTTTCTAGAAATGTACAAATTTTGAAGCTGAAGTGTCAATACGATATCTATGGTTAAATTGTCTGTTAAAAGTGTACCTATTTGTATCGGTTGCCTAATAATCTAAATTTTCAGTTGAGTTGTAAACCATCTTCGTTTCACTAATGTCTTTCACTATAATTAAACATATACGTACGGTTCTCATCAATGTATCCCGGTCCGTAGACGGTCTTGGTGGCATACAGGGGATCTTCACTCCCCCCTGGCTCGTGGTTCCAGCGGTGGTGGTGATGGCCGTGGGGATTGTAGTGTGGACTTGCATACCGATGGATATGCGTCATTATTTTGTCCGGAGCGATCAGGTTCCCGTCCTGCGTTATCGACATACCGCCAATCCAAGAGGTCACTCCCGTCGCGTTCCGATTAGCGGTGCGTCCGTCGGACATCAGCTTTACTGCAAGTGCATCCGTATCGCTTAGCTGTGGAAGCGGCAACCGGTCCAAAGCGCGATGGTTCTCAATTGAGTGCGATCGCGCAGGGCCGGTTCGGCGCAATGATAAAACCCTACTGAATTAAAAACGACAAAAAACAACGATATCGACAAAAGTACGACATAAAACGGGCAAAAGTAAAATTGCGTTAATTTCGAGTTTCGTTTCTGATTATATTAGCAAGCCTTCCTGAGTGGCAATTATACTGAACGATTATCAAAGCCAAGTCTATGCCGCGCAGTAACCATAGAGATCGTAGAAATAGGAGATGCAAAGAGAAAACATGCAATCATGCTCGAATTAAGACTGGAAATCCATTTTAGACTTCCAAAGCGGACGCGTCAGAAGGACTAATTGCCTTTTCCTTCCTTTGAAAGTCTAAAGCGGCTTAAAATTAAGGAAAAAAGGATAACAGCAGATTTAAAGCATGCGGGCATAAAGTAGGAGCGAAGTATTATTATTTGATTTAACAAGTTTTTTTTAATGAATCCTTGTGAAGTTTCCTAATTGTAACTGATGTAAACCTACTGATCTATTCTAAAATGTTTTGTTTTTCTTTTACTTGATGTACTTCGATGATGAATGAATCTATCGATTATGTTTTATAATTAATTACTTACAACGTCTATAGACACCTAATGCGTTTCTCTATTCAGTTAACGAATCGTGTATAAGCTATGTATATTCCTATCTAGAACGCTCCTACCTTACGAAGCAAAGCGTGCAGTGCGAAAGGCGACGGAATCCGATAGACACAGAGAGGTGCGGCGGCGGCTCACCGTGACGGGGCCGAGGGGGTCGCGGGGAGAGGAGGGCGGCGCGGAGTAGGCTGGCGGCGGCAGCTCTCGTCATCAGCCGCGTCCCGTTCTCCGTGAGTAGCAGGATGGTACCGTCGGGCGCCGCGTAGCGCGTTAGCGAGGGCCCGCGCGCCGCTGGCTGCTTCGGCGAGAACAGCGCGAGCACCGCCGGCGGGCACGCGCCCCACGCCGCCGCTGCCCCACAACCACGTTACCAACTACCACCAACCACCCCCGTGCCGAGCCGCGAAGGGGAACACACTTATCGGACTTCAAAATTAATACTCTTTGAAAATCAAGTTCCTTGGAATAATTAATTACCTTCAATATAGTTTAGAGATATTCATATGTAATTCGTTCATACAAATAATGTGATATAATTAAATAAAGTATTATAAATAATATTATCATTATGTGAATGAAGGCAATTACTTATCTAAACGTTAAGCAATCTAGTAGTCCAATAAACGTGTTCCATTGAAGACGAGAAGACGAGAATTAGGGCATGTTCGCCGCCGACTATGCTCTATGAGTAGCAGTCGCAGACCATTCACCGAAGGCCGAAGGTGTGAAGCCAAGAGTTGAGGTAACTGCGGGCATTTGTACGGTGTGTGAGGTCAGGAGTACACTAAAAAGAAGCTTAGTGTCCGTGAAACATAAACGTTACAGCCTTGTGTGGGTAAGTAGTGATCTAAGTCCTCCTAAGGCCTAGGCATCTAATCGGTGTACAAATTATAAAGGCAAGTAAAAGAAAGAAACATGAAAAACAAAAGGAAACAGAACTAATTGAACACTTTGACGACTATGTAGGAGTCTAGTACTCTTTAAAGCGTTTTATAGTGAAGTGTTTGGAATTATTGTTTGTTTCGATAGTTATTTTGATAATATCTTGTTATTTTTTTGTGGATTACAATTAAAATTAATTAGGCAAAATATTATTTAAATATTGTTTAAAATAATAGGTACTAAAGAAGTAAAGTGTTGTGGTGTCCCGCAAGGCATGATTATTGGTTAATTGAGTTGATACACATATATTATGTAGATTGCTATAGTATAGTTGTGTCACACCAAGTCACATGTTCCTATGTGTTAAACACTAAAAGCTAAATAATATCCCATACAATTGTATAAACAATTTTGAGTGAGAAATATACTAGTCATTTAAAATTAATTTAAATTAGAACATCTAAAACATCTTTTGCATATTACAGATTAAGAATATGCTTATAATATTTTAATTTTGATCAAAAGTAAGGACGTGTTCATCTAAAGATACCATTTAAAATGTATTTTTCAGCGATGGCTGCCGATATTTCGTTAACAGGTAGCGGGGTAGAGCAGTTGTCTGCTTTCCCACGCCCGAAAGCGACCCTGAACGAACCTCATTGTACACCCAATGTTCTCTATAGCTTTGTTAAAACTAATGTGGACTCGCTTGGGTGTGTTTACTAGTACATTTTGTTGAAGTTTCGACAAAATTTATTTGAATAACTGTCGGGCGTGCGAATTAAATTTGTTAACTAATATAAATACGCTTATAGTCGTATGTATAATAACGTATCGTAAAGGGTTGGCAGAGGGGGCCTAGAGATAAGACACTCCGTTCCACAGTTTCCGTCGAATTTTCATGCATTACGTGGTACAGTTGCGGAACTGATCTTCGCGCTTTATCTTCCATTAAATGTAATAAATAGTATAGTACTTTTACAGTAATAATTTATAGTAAATGATAACAAACTAAAAAACAAACTATTTAATAAATAGAACACTCTACCGTTAGTATTAACATCAAACAACATTATCAGCTTATATTTAGAGCTTTTAGCGAAATTACATTTGGAAATACCATTGACGCAATCATCGAATAAGAAAAAGCTATGTCAAAGGCGAAAAGAAATGTTCAAAAAGGTTTCCTTCTATAGAAACCCACAAAGCGCCCTTCATACAAAGGGCGAGAAAAGTGAATGGATTTCCTTTCTTTTGTTTCTTTACTGTATCGACTCTTGACTTCTAAATTAATATTCGATTGATGTTATTGGTAAATGGTGAGGTAAGGCTGACCTTCGGTCGGTAGTACAAAGTTTTGTTTTCACTTTTATAAGGAAAACTAAGTTTTTATTTACATTCCTTCGAGTTTTGTGGGAGCCGAATTGTAGATATATCTGAATAAGTACTTAAGAAGTTCTTTATTATTTATTTCGGTAGGCGTCTATTGAGTGTGCTATTTATAGTACTTAATATCAATACAAAAGTTTGTCGTTTTGTTATGAGAGCGTACCTCTAAATACTTAGATATGTTTTAAAAGTTTTATAAGATAATTTTTATGTTTCACCTTTTTTAAATATTTATTAGGCGAGTTCATGTTATGCAAAAGGACGTTGTGACGCAGCGGTACAGTATGTGACTCTAAGCGAGACGGTTCTAGGGTGGATCTCATTCAGGGAACGATTTTTAAAATCTCCTCGCTACGGTAGAAGTGAATAGTTAGTAGAGTTTACTTTCAGTAAATATAAATAACTAGCGGCCCGCTCGCGGTTACACCCGCGTGATCTATGTTATTATTAATTTCTGTCTCCATGACTACGTCCTAGTGACGTCTATGCAAAATTTGAGACTCCTAGCATTTGTAGTAACGAAGTTTCATACAAACTTTCGACCCCAAAGACAACCCCTTAGAAGTCGAATATTGCAAATTCCCGTCTTAGCGAGCACCTACGTCCTATAAATAACTCCTATGCAAAATTTGAGATTCCTAGCACTTGTAGTTTCTGAGATTTCGTGATGAGTGAGTGACCTTTCGATTTTATATATATAGATAATAAGAAAAAATGTAGTAAGTATACTGTATTGAAGAATTGAATATTATAATTTTCAAATCTTTATCATTACATATGAAATCTAAGGCCAGTCGTCGCAGGGGCACGAAGTGTGACTGTTAAATCGACTGATTGTGGGTTCAATTCCCACACGAGGAAATTAAATATTTATTTAAATTTATATTTCCATGTCTTCGCTCTGGTATCGCGGCAATACGCAATGCCTCCAGAAGTTATTAAAAAGTGGGAAACGATATGTCTTAACTCGAGGTTCCCTCTGCCTACCTTGCTGTGTGCGGGATACAGCGTGAAGCTGACACATGTACATAATAGTCAGTTTACTCTGTACGCGTTACTAAATATTTATCACACAGTAATTTGGAGTGTGTTGCGAGAACAGACAAAGGAATTTATTTTGCCTCGTTACTGAAATTGTTTACAAAATATTTGTACAGACGTGTACGGAAATTTTGTGGAAACTTAGGGTTGCCATGGACTCACGTATAATTAAAATAAATGCTGCAATTTTAATTACAATTATTTTATGCGTTTTTTTATTTGATTAATTTATTAAACTATTATACCGTGTTGCTTTATGCCTGGCTTAACGCGATAGTCGGTAACTTGAGTTTAATTTGTAAGAAAAAATATATTTAATTATAAAATAGCTAAAATATATCGCTTCATTGTTTTTCATATACTCGTACAAGAAAATATGCTTCTATCTAAAATATTTAAACAATATTATTTAACACAAATGTCATTTACATAGATAATATAAGTTATATTTTATTCAAGTTAATTTTAAAATAATAAACTTTGTTTTTACAAATGATTATGTAATATTGAAGTTATTTGCTGAATAATTAGTTAATAACCAAACTTCAAATTCGAGAGTAACCTCGTTACTCTTATTATAATGAATATTTGATCAAATCTAAAGTTTGAGCCGGCGGGTGGTTACAAACAGCCGGATGCTGCGATGGTTACAAGGACAGGTCCGGGCACGCCCGGGCGGATGGACCCCTTAGCGAGCTCTGACTCCATTCATGCAAATGACAGCATAAAAGAAAGTAAATTAATGCAGGATTTAGACTATCTTGTGATTATTCGCGTGGAAAATATCCGTTGGATTGTAGCTTGTGGGTGGAGTGGAGTTGAACTATGTTTTGATTATTTAGTTAAATAAACTCGTTTTGTTCTTTCTTTCGTGGTTACTTTTGGTTGTGACCTGTATGGCATAGTGTTAAATTCTCCGTTCCCCACTTTTCTTACAATTTCAAATTATTGAGTGTTGGGTGGTGAAATTCACACACTTTGTCCACCAGAGAAAAACAATGAAATCAATTTAGATATAATAGCTAGCAACCTACAAGAACTAACTGCCTCATTTACATTTAAAAAATAATATAGTAAAGCCATTACAAATAAAACAGAAATAGCATCGATGTCATGTGGTGCCTTGTGACATGAGTTTTATTACATTTTATCTTATAATGTGGAGGTTTTGAGCCGTCAGATTTAAATTACGTTTGTTAAGCCAGCTGATCCTAAAATCCTCGTGTTTCCATTTAACCCCACGCATGTTGGGAAAATATACTGTAATTTATTAAATAAATAAATCTTTTATAGAAAAAAACACCTACAGTTTTTTTTCAGCTTTACGCTGTATCCCGTATGCAACAGGGTAGACAGAGAGAGCCTAGTGTTGAGACACTCCGCTTCCCACGTCCCGCCAAGTACCTAAACGTGATTGACGCACAGTACTATTTAATAATATTACCATTAGGTATTTATATATAAAATTGGCTTAAATTAACCTAACGTTACCACTTACCATAATGTTGATCTAGATTCTAGATTGATTGAAATATACAAAATTGAACACTAACACTGATGTAATGGTGAAAATTGATAATTTTCATTAACTATACGGTGTGTAAACGATCTATAGCTTAATATTGTCTGTGGTATAGTATCTTTTGTTTTTTATGAAATATTGCATTAACGCTTCTTCCCCCATAATAGGGTAGTTCCTTACTAAGCAGGAAAAACCTCTTAAAATTAAGTTTTCACTCCGTTCCCCATTTTCCGCTCAATTTTCGAGACATTGTACATTGAGTTTTTGTTTTTAACTTCACGCTGTATATGTAGGAACCTAGTGTTGAGACCTTTCTTTCCTCATTTTCCGCCGCCGAATTCTGGAGGTATTGTGTGTTAGGTAGTGCAACTTAACGCCGCGCTTTGCCTCGTAGCCAAAAAATATTAAATGTTTTATTTCCTCGAGTGCGAATCGAGTTAACCCAGATCAAGCAAATGAAAATTCTTGTCCTTTTAGCAACAACACTAAAGCACACAGTAAGTTTTACTATCCGTACCTAGGTAGGTAGGTAGGTGATGTAGGTACATCAAATCTCTCAAGTCAAAGTTTACCTCGACAGCTCTTAACCTACAAAGAGGCGAGTGACGACACTTTGAGGCAACCCCGCTATCCGGGTACGCTGAGAGTGTGTACGTAAATGTATGTTTATATAGTTTAAAAGATTTATTTACGTGTTTAATTATTTTATTAATACGTATATGATATTTCTCTTTATATGATTTTCTTTTTATTTTCATATGGATGTATGAAAAACTTATTTTAATTAATTTTGGTTGATGAAAATTGCAATATTATTTATAGGTGCATATAGCAAAAATGGAATATAATCCTCCACCTATAAATATGCAGGCAGATAAATGAATAAACATTTTCTCAATTTTGTTAAGACATAATATAAAAATTAAAGATTCAGAATATCTGATGAAGGATCAAGGGACCAGACGAAATTCGGAAAATGGCACATTAACAAAGCGCCCGAAGCCGTCGCGGCTTTAAACGTAACGGCTGCGGGTTCGATGCCCACTCAGGGGAATAAAGTATTTAATATTTTCATTTCTTCGCTGTGGTAACAAGACAATGCGCGGTGTTGATTTCTGCTACTCAACACGCAATGCATTAAGAATTCGATGGAAAGTGGAGAACAGAATTGTCTTAATAGGAACGGAGTGTTTTCACACTAAAGTTACCAGTTTTGTCTACCTGTGCTGATCTCCTATAAATTAACAGGAAGCAAAACCAATACACAAAACCTTACATTTCTATTCAACTTCTAACATTTTCATATAACATCAACGCCAATATACTTAATATAAAAGGAACTATTAAAACGAAAGTCAAGATTGATTTACAGAACTAAGGTCTTAGGGGCGAGGAGTTGAGATCTCGACCGCCACGGATTAGGTGGCTCTTAGCGATATTAGGGTTGATACTACCGTTGGATAGTTCGCTTTACTTGATTTGGTATGTATTTAATTTGGGTGATTAAAGTCTGTGTATATCAAAAACAATTTAAAATGCGAAAAATATATACTATAAAATCAGCGGAAATGTCTTAGTGGGAGTGAAGTATTTTACCACTAGGTTCCCAGGTTTCCTATGCTTACCCTGGACGAAACTATGGCTTTTACACTCAAAAAATATACCCCCTTTAAACATGGCCTTTTATGTAACACTGTAGTTAAATATTACTAAGTTTTCTTTATCTCGTTTGCGTGTAACCGTTATACATATTTTTATTTTCTCGTTCCGATAACAAGACTAAGCAACTCCACAAGCAATGCCAGGACAATAGGACAGAAATTCGGAAACGAAGTGTCCGAACACTAAATATCCACTACCTCCGTGAATTGTTTAATTTATCTGCCATTAACTATAGAGCTAACAGAATCCTTAATTAGCCATGTTGTTTTTGTTTCAAAATAACATAAGGATATTTGCGAAGATGCCATACGACGGTCGTTTCGACATGGAAGCTGTTTTGTCAGTAAATTGTGTGGTGTGGAGTACTCGAACTATTCCTTCCAGTTTAACCGAAACGTGAAGCATATATTAATAGTAAGGTTACAAGTTTGTATGGCAGGAAATATATAAAACTCAAAATGCTTTTTGCTATATTTCTTGTATGATAAATATAAAATTAAACAATTGTAAGAATTTTCGAACCATATACCAGAGCGAGATAAAGAAGATAATTTATGCCTTACGAGTGTGAACGGAACCTACAACTAATGCTTGCCGCTGCGCTACGAAGCTACGACTCGGCTCAAATTACTGTTACCCTATACAATACATATTTAAATATTATATTTTCAAAGTATTTTTAAAAGGAAAAATATACATAGTATTTAACACAGAGCACGCCAGGGCATGCAAAGTTACATGTTATAAGAAAAATATACTCGAATCACGCCACCGCAAACATTTTAATTGGTTCAATACATTTAGTATGGAGGGGCATGCGAGTGAAATATTAAAGTGCGGTTAGAAGTTTGCTCGAAAACGTATCCAGGACGTTCTGTATAAACGAAAATTTGTTTTTTGTATGGAGGTACAATGTTTTGAATATTTTTATGGGAATAAATCTAATGGAGGCCATCGTGGGACAGGGACTGACTGCAATCGCGATAGTAGTGTGTTTGATGTCCACTCCCCCTTCAAAAATGTTATACTCTTTTAGTATAACATTTTCAAACGTTACGTTACTTTGTAACGTATGTTTTATATGAAAGTAAATTTTTTTAGCTTCGCGTTTTAACCCGCCTATAGCAGGATAGACAGTGGGAACCTCCTTTCTTCACTATCTGCCCGAATTCGAAACACTACCACACTACCATAACCATGACCGTATCTAGAGATATTTTCGAAGGGCCCTGACTTTAATTGAAATTAATGTTTTGCGTAATCTTTTTTTTAAGAAAAAAATTTAGAAGGTAAAAACTCCGGGGTGGACACGGCCTACCTGCTTCCTATTCCCACGCCCATGATCTTCAAATTTAAATGCATTATCAATACAAAACTACCATTATCTATTAACTAAATCATACCCCAGCCCTACTTAACAATAAGAACTCAGCAGGGATTACACGAAATGAATAAAACTTTCCGCCGTATATTGAATCAAGTTGGTTTATTGGACGCGATATTACCTCGTTATAACCATTATTTTAGTTACTCAATGATTATTGAGAGAGACATGGAATGAATAAGACTTATTCTACTATCAATTAATTGTTTTAAGAATATGGAACTATTATCAGAAATTTGCGAGAAGCAAAGCAACATTCTAGGACCATTTTAACTATATTTACCATTAAATAATAAAAAATCGAAGTAAAAAACCTTAGACGTGGCTTGGTTTTACATAGATTTCATTATTTTTTTATAAAGAAACAAACAGCTTGATCGAGACTTTGCTGGATTTTTACAGGATGTTTTTGGTGGCATAAGTTATTATTAAATTACATGATGTTATTAAAACAATTTTTCCAAAAAAGGATTTTTTTGTATTTTTTTTATTTTCAGGAAAGAAGAAATCAATGATCATATTCATTAATTTTTATGGGTGTCATTGTCATGCTAATAATATATCTTGTAATTGCACAGGATTATATATGTAAGAATTTTAAATATCGAGAACAACGCATCTTAACACTAGGTTCCCTGTGACCACCCCACTATATGGTAAAAGAATATTATATTGTAAGTAACAAAATTTAATCGGCATTTAATGAAGTACTCCTAATAAAAATATTATAACTATGTCTAATATTCTTAATAATGTATATTTTAATAATCTTAAATCAAAATCATTTACTCTTAACATTTTCATAAAAATATATTTTATCAACACTTTCGTTAAACACCTAAGTATCCTAAAAGCTAAAAATAAAAATAGTCCACCTCAAGGAGCTCTCAGCGTTGAGGTCAAACTGCCTCTATAATATAATTACGTCCTTTCCTTTTGTTACAAGAATTTTAGTTTAGTATTACTGAATGGAGATTTGATACGAAATGAATAATTGGTGTTATACCTATCTATAAATATACATTTTGGATCTTTCTTCAGATTTAAGCCAAAAATCAGTTTTATTTGTATTTTTTTAAGGATTTAGAAAATTGATTAAATAATTTCATATTATTTGTCTAAATTATAATGATATATTGTAACTTTCAGTAATTTCTCACTCAAAATGTGACACATAGCTAGCATGTGTAGGACTCACCGACGCAGGGGTTGTGGTTGACGACGGCGAAGATGCGGTCACAGCGTTTCTTCATATGAGTATTGGGGCAGATGCAGCCGAAGATGGGCGACATGCGTAAACCTGCCCAGGCTTCGCGACAGGCCTCCCTGAGTGAATGAGAATAACAAGAATATAATATTAATAGGTAGTGTTTTTTATACTAAATAAATTTAAGGCTTTTGGTACCTTATTGCTACTATTTTTGGTACCATTGATTAAATATACAAAAATACTGGTGAACCAGAGTCCAATACGGTTCTGCGAATTGGGGACTAGAAAAGTATTAAAAATATGATTTAAAAACATAAAAATAATAAAAAAACAAAGCATCGCAGCCTATAACGAATATTCTGAAAAAAACCGACCGATACTACTTTCAATTCAGTACGGGCACTGCAATGGAAATGGAAATCGACATCAGCCTTCGTGTATCGGAACGCCTCGTCCTTGACATGTGTGGAAGGTCAGATAGCAAGCTAGCAGTATTAAACCGCTAACTCACCAGATCTAGGTTAGATTAATAGGCACAATCAAGAAGTAACTTGCTTGTATTGATTCTCTATACTGGCTACAAATTTACAGGTGAAAAAATATATGAAATTACATAATTTTGAGCAAAATTTAATTTTGACAATGTTATGTGGAAGAGATTATGTTTAGTAGTTTTATTAAAGTGCTAGCTATAAACGCGACAGTTGCGGGTTCGATTCACACTTGAAGGATTGAAATATTCGCATTTTGTTGCTTTAATACAAAAGATAAAATGCAGTGTTGATACTTCACACTTAATATCTCGAAAAATGGTTGGAGTACTGGGAATGTTACCTTAACACTAGGTTCCCTCTGCCTACCCTACTTCTTCTTCCTGGCATTAATCCCGGCTATTACCAGGGTCTGCCTTCCTACTTACCCTACTCCACTTTGCACGATCTTTTGCGTCCTCGGTGGTTAGACCATTGGCTCTCATGTCCTGCATCACGACATCCAACCAGCGCTTCCTTGGGCGTCCGGGAGGTCGCGCCCCAGGAACT